>CAUYSK010056973.1:0-12801 GCA_963575035.1 Avahi laniger | reverse complement strand
TTTTTTTTTTGAGACAGAGTCTCACTCTTTTGCCCGGGCTAGAGTGAGTGCTGTGGCGTCAGCCTAGCTCACAGCAACCTCAAACTCCTGGGCTCAAGCGATCCTTCTGCCTCAGCCTCCCAAGTAGCTGGGACTACAGGCCTGTGCCACCATGCCCGGCTAATTTTTTCTATATATTTTTAGCTTTCCAATTAATTTCTTTCTATTTTTGACAGAGATGGCGTCTTGCTCTTGCTCAGGCTGGTCTCGAACTCCTGAGCTCAAACAATCCGCCCGCCTCGGCCTCCCAGAGTGCTAGGATTACAGGAGTGAGCCACCGCGCCCGGCCCCAACTCTCTTTTTGTTCACCTTGCTGCCTCCCAGACTTTCTCCTCTGCTTCCCAGATGTCACCTCCTCTTGCTGTCTGCCAGCCGGTCAGAGAGAACCGCCGATTTCTCTTACTCCTACACGGCAAGCTGGAATTCTATAACTCAGCCCATCTGTGAATGACCGAGAAGAAGATCTTACGAAGACAAGTAGTAAATCAACTGCTAATGGCAGGCTTGGGAGGTTAGAGATGAGAAGATATTCTTACTCTGCCTATTTAATCATCGGGGGCCCCCAACCTGCGGGATACCATTCCTCTGATATAACTGATCCAGCAACCAACCGTTCGATTTAGTTAAAGGCCTAGATTTTTCTTAATATCATAAGTCTGGATTTAAATCAATCATGGGATTATGTGTTGAATGTTTTATAGGGCAGATGGTCACATTTTAATTCTCTCATAATATGAACCTAGAATAACAGAGTCATGGGTTTGGGTTTGTTTTTTGTTGTTTTTTTTCGCCCTTCCTTTGACACAGTTTTGACCTATGAACAGTCAACGGTTTCTTTCCAAAACACCACATGACTCAAGAGGTAAGGAAAGGTCAAATGTGTAACACCACGGGGTATATTTTGGGAAAAAAGCACACATGAAATGAAGAGTTTTTCGTGGGTTGTACTTGAAGTTGTTTCTTGCTGTACTGGTCTTGACATGAGTGCTGGGTTTTAAGCTTGTAGCTTAATGTAATTTCATTTTGCTTACTTTTTTGTCAGAAATTTGGGAAGGCCTCAGTGTATCCGTGCACATTAGCTGTGGTGGCTCAGCTTGGGCGGAGGATCCCCTCCAAGATGACTCAGTCGCACGGGTGGCAAATCAACGCTGCTTGCAGGTTGGGGCTCCGCTGCAGCTCCCAGCCAGAGGCCCTGGTTCCCGTCCACATCAGGCTCTCCATGGCTGCCCCAGCTTCCTCGCAGCACAGTGGCTGGCTTCCAAAATGAATGTGCCCAGGGGCCCAGGCGGAAGCCAAAAGGCTTCTTCTGATTTAGCTGTGGAAGTCACGTGGTCATATCTAAGTTCTGAGTTAGATGTGCATTCTATTGGTCAAGCAGGTCACTGTGCCCAGCCCAGATTCAAGAGGGGGGAAGTTAGACTCCACTGCACAATGTAAAGAGCAGCAAAGAATTGGTGGCCGTCTTTGGTCTGCCACAGACATTCTCAGATACAAACTACCATAGAGATCATAAAATATTACTTACTATGTTATTAAAACCATGGCAAAGGAAGCTATCTTTTAAAGTTATAGTTTGTTCTCCCAAAACATAACCTTTCATTCACTGTCTACTGTACCACTAAAAAATGACCTCGTGGGTTGAAGATGGCTTAGTCTCTAGGTCCAAAAGCTCTCTGGGTGCTCATCTGGGCCTGTGTTCCCACAATAGGAGTGGACCGTTTATTTGCTTTCCCCATAATCCATCTCAGAAGTGACAGATGAGTTTTGGTATTTTTAACTCCTATGAGTAGTTTGGCTTTAAAAGAAAAGAACATGAACAAATCTCTAAGCCTATTTATGTAACAAATGCTTATTAAATTCCTACTATGTCCAGGGCACTGCGCTGTGTTCCCGAATGTGGAGAGAGGGAGGGGAGGGAGATGAGCAAGTCATATTTGCTGCCCTCAAAGTTGCTTCTGGGGCCAGGCACTGTGGTTTGTGCCTGCAATCTTAGCACTTTGGGAGGCCGAGGCAGGAGGATCACTTGAGTCCAGGAGCTTGAGGTTGCAGTGAGCTATGATCACCCACTGCACTCTGGCCCAGGTGACTGAGCAAGACTCTGTCTCAAAAAGAAAAAAAAATTGCTTCTGGTCTAATAGTGGAGACAGATGTGTTCATAAATAATAGAAAAGAGCAAAAGTGAGAAAGTCTTGAGAATGCTGAGCATGGGTTGAGAAAGGAAACAGCCAACTTGGAGTTTTTAAATCTTAATGCTAGTGTTTACGTGTAGAAGGGGTAACATCGCAGTGGTATGGAAAGTGGTTTCCATCAGGGGAAAGTAGAGGTTAGTCCTGAAGTCAAATGGTACAGCAAAAAGAACAGTAGTGTGGCATAGTGACCAAAGCCCCAGCTCTAGAGCCAGACCACCTAAGGCTGAATCCTGGCCCTGCTAGCTGTGTGACTTAGGGAAAGTTACTTAATCTCTCTGTTCCTCAGTATCTTTGACAGGGATAATGATTATATGTAATGCATAGAATGGTAAAGAGAATTAAGTTAGGATTTATAAAGCCCTTAAAATAGTGCCTGGTACACCATAAGTACTGTAAGAATGTTTGTTAAATATATTAAGCTCTCAATAAATAGCATCTATTATCTTATTGTGACCTGGGTCTGGAATTGGAGGACATTACCTTTGAGTGTTATTGAGACACAATATTTTCACACATTGACAATTGTAGGAAGCTCGTTCTCTGCCTTAAGGAAACCTGTACTATGGAAGAGGAAACAACTAAATACACCCGTAAGTGCAAATATAGGATCACAGTGTTGGATTTGTCGTAGACGCCAATGCAATTGTGTTGAATGAATGATGGGCTATTCTGTTCTCTTTCTCTGAATAAGGGCCTTGATGTTTAGGTAGAATTTAAATATTAATTATTAAATGTCATCTAGCCAAGGTGTGTGGAGTGCCTGACACTGTTCTAGGCATTTGCTGTGAGTGATACAGCTGTGAGCAAAAGAGACAAAGTCCTTGCTTATAAACTCCTGGGGTTTACATTCTGGTGGTGAGATAAAGAAGTAGGGTGTGCCAGATGGGGATGCAGCATGAACAGAGCACTGAGAGAGGAACAAGCAAGATGTGGGTTTTCGGGAACAGAGGGAGACAAAGCAGATCAGAGCAGGTGGTCCATACAGTGCAACCCAGGAGATAGGAGTAGAAAGTCATTTTCATTCCCAAAGAGGAGGTCAAACAGAAGGGCCTGGGCCAGAATTTTTAAACCCCTAGAGCTCCCTACAAATGCATTATATCTAATGCATGGGTAATGGATATTCCAGGCTCCAGTTGAGACAAGGCAAGTGAGGCCAGTCATAGACTGCAGCAAGAGTCTGAGTTCCTTGTAACTTTCTGATTTCAAGGGCCATCAAGCATTAAAACCAGGTCAGAGAAGGTAATAAATTTTTCTTCCCTGGAAAACATTAAGAGTAAAAAGGAACACTAAATTTTAGGAATGAGTGAGGAAGAAAATAATGTTCAAGAAAAAAATAATCCTTGGAAAACTTCAATCCCTTCCAGGACTCTCGTGCTATGAACTGTGGAATGCTATATGTTTATTAGAAATTTTCTGGATTGGGCGGATTCATGATTCTACATATAACAACTGTAGTTTTTGTCCATGGGCTCGAGGCTTACAGGATCCCCAACAGGCAGAAGGCTGAATGATCATGCAGGATTGGTTAAAAAACCAATGCCTTTCAACTCTCAGATTCTGAGCTAATATCTGATAAATGAGAAAAAGTAGATTAACAAAGAAATTTCCCAAATCAACACACTTAAGACACAAATCTTTAAAAACCAACAGATGCTCCCAAATTAAAGAACTCAATAAATTGTCACAGTTACCCCAAAATAGAAGTGAATTGGATTAAAATGAGCACCAGAAAGTCTTTAGAAAACAGAGCACAAAGTAGGAGGAGACTGGAAGATAACAGGAAGAGTGAGGAATCCCAACCTCACGCCGCGAGGACCCGGACGGAGGCTGCCTGGAGCCAGGTCTGCCGATTAAATCACTTTACAACAGGACTGTCTTCTCCATCTAAAGGTCTACAAATTCCCATGGGTATTTAGAAGCTCTTCCAAAGCTACTTGATAAAAACAGCGGTCTTTTAAATTTTTCTTTAAAAAACTAATTTGGGGCTTGATATTGAAGGAACTCAGGAAATTTCACCCCAAAATATGACTCCTTGGTGTTTCAAATTAAAGCCTCTTACAGATTAACAGGTCCTTCAAGATCAAAAAGCATCAGAAGGGGCTTTCTCTCTGCATAAACCTTGGACTAACTCCATCAAAAGAACAACCGACTGCCCTTCCTCTCCCAGTTACCTCACTATATTGAAGGAAAGAAAATCAAAGATGCAACCAGACCTGGCCCAAATCATCTTAAACATAATAACTGTCTCCCAGGTTAGTTTACAAGTCAATCTGTACCCATCCCTCCCCCCAACCCATTCATTCTCCCAAGTACCTATTCATCCTGGGTAGCAACCAGTTACTGCCCCTAAACAGAATTACCTATACTCCTCATTTCCCCCTCCCCTCTAAAAGGCAGGTAAAAAAATATCTGGATCCCATTGGGATATCGAGTAATCACTCTGTGATTCTCCCCATATGCATGGTAAACAAACCTCTCCCTCTTATCAATCTGCCTTGGCTGTGAGTTGATCTTTCAGAAAACTTTCAGGGGAAAGGGGAAGTTTCCCCTCACTCCTGCAATATGTAGCCCCTAATTCTTCTTACCTTATGGGCCAGAGTGGAAGTAATTTTTAAAAGTTTACCTTGGATGTTTCTAAATCTGACTTCTGCCCAAATTGAGGGCAGAATTCAACACTGCACAGGAAAGTTAGAACCACAGCCCTCCAACACATAAGCAAAACAGGCTGGGGTCTCAATTACTTTTCTAAAACCAAAGAAAATTGACTACTTTGACCTCCTGTGACTCAGCAGTTTCTGTCCTTCTTGGGGGACCTATAATCTAACAACAAAGTCAACCTTTTAGATCCCAAATGGCGGAACTGTTACTGGAATATTATGTTTAGCTGCTCGGAAAATGTTATCCAGATCATTGAAACTTTTCTGTCAACTCAATCCATTTTAATTTAAAAGCTATTTACTGTACACATACCATGTATAGTTGTCCCTTGGCATCCATGGGGGATGGTTCCAGGAGCCCTGCAGATACCAAAAGCTGTCAATGTGCAAGTCCCTTATAAAAAATGGTATAGTATTTGCATATAACCCACACATCTTCCCCTGTATACTTTAAATCATTTCTAGATTACTTAAAATGCCTAATACAATGTAAATGCTATATAAATAGTTTTTATACTGTTTGGTTTAGGGAATGATGACAAGGCAAAAATGTCTGTACATATTCAGTACAGACTTAATCATCCAATTCTTTTTTCCAAATATTTTCAATTAATGGTTGGTTGAATCTGCGGATGTGGAGCCCATAGACAGGGAGGGCCAACTATGTATATTAATAGAATTTTGGAGAATATACTTTATTATAGACTCCAGGAAAAATGTGGCCTAATTGAACAGCTAAGACATGTGCACATGAAAAGTAAAATAACCATTAAAGATAGCCCATGATTAAGAGTCACCTGGGTAGTATAGGCCAAGTGTGATAGCCATTCTAAGGAGTAAGAGGTCATGTTAGGTTTATATGGTCCTAGCAGATGAAACTGGAATTGGGTCTTGAAGTTATGAGTAGGAGTTGGTCAGGTAGAGAGGGCAGGAGAAAGCTCTCCAGGCAGGAACACAGGCTCAGAGGTGACAACAGCAGATAGAAGGCCACTGGTCAACCCAGTCACTTATTCCTTTTGAAAGTTATTGGGGTCACCCTACGTAACAATTGTCATGGTCACCCTAAATAAGATTAAAGGATTTTTGAAAGCCTCAAAATTCAATTCATCTATAATATTACATTGGGGTCATTCTATTTCTGCTTCATCCCATTTTGTAGCCTCTTAGAAAGAGTCTAGCACATTCTACCATGATCACTTGAAAACACCTTAAACATTACAAGCCAGAATTCTTGGCATTAAATCAATAATAGAGTTTTACTTCATGAACCAAGACATTGCTTTTGCCAGACAAAAGGAGAAAAGGAAACAGTAAGGCCAATGGACAACTTACAAAAATCTCGCGAGATGACTTACTGTGTCTCCTTTGGGAAGAGTTAAGACAAATTGGATTATGACTTATTCCATTTGTGTCAGAACTGAACACAGTGAGTGCACGGAACTTGTAAAACTTTGGATGCTTTGTCTACAATTTCATTTCAGTTTTTAGGTATTTGTGGTGCTGCTCCTCCAAGCATGCAGAAGACATCAAGCTGCATTCAAAAAATGGAAACCGCGGTAACCTCACGCACATTTTCATGAGGATGTGTAAACCTGAGCCACAAAAGGGTTACTCTGTGATAGCTAAAGTCGAAGGAGATTTTTTTGTGTGGCCATCGTCTAATTTATCTCATGTGCTTCTGATTTTTATATTTCTAACACTCATTTTTATAGTACTTCACATTTATGGCATTTTTATATACCTTATTTCATTTAATCCTCGTAATAACTATAGAATGTAGATATTATTAACCCCCATTTTATAGCTAAGAAGAAATTGAAGTTCAGAGAGTTTGTAATTTATTCAGAGAGCAGTCTTTCAGAGTGTAATGTTAAAATCCTTTTTTTGTGGTCATGGTGATGATATGATTAGAGATTTTTCAATATTGCTATGTGTAATACTAAAATGTGGCAAGACCGTTGACTGGCATTAATAATGCTTATAACCATATTACTGTGTTAGTTAACAATATGAGAAGGAAAGCAGAAGTTTAAAATAGGAAAAATCACATCTGGTCTCCCATGAATGGGTTTGAAAGTGTTGCCAATAGTATTGATGTGGCTGAGATAACAAGATATGAAAGAGTGAAAATTCCAAAGTGAACCACCAATCATTCTCAAGTTAAACAATTAAGAGCAAAAAAGAGTTTTCCTAAATGTTTTCTACATACTTACAATTTGGCTATGATACAAGAAAGCATGGAAACATTCGTATTTACAGTCAATCTGTGGGTTATCTCAAAAATGCACATTTTGGAACATTTCATTTCTTTTAGTGGTTTGGCTACTAAATTAAGTATCTTGTGTGTTAACACATCCTCTGTATACACATACAGATTATGTGAAAATTACTGATTACACATTCCAAGATTGTATACAGAGTCCAGGCAAATCCAGCTCAAGAGGTGGCTAGAATATAGAAGTTCAAGGACAGCCATTGCTAAGACACTCTTTTTCTCTTCCTGATATTAAATGTAAATATTTTTGAATCCCTCCTTTTTAAGTTTTAATTAGACCCAGCTAACACGACATACCTGAACTTACAATGAAATCACTGAGGCCAGAAATCTTTCATTTCAACAGTCCTCTGCCTTCGACCACACACTCCCTGAATGTCCCTTTGATCTGCTGTTTCCAGGAGGGGCTGATGGGATTCCAGAAGAGATTCAGCATCTTTCCTAATCTAGTCATTAATCATTAATTGCTTGAATAGTTTAAAATGTATGCAAAGATAGTGCATCCATAATTATGCGTGTATTACACCTTTGGGCATATGAAATGTGAGACGATTTTCTACAACTGCTAAGAGTAAGGTAACGTAATTTTTCAGTCATTTTTCCAGAGCCGCCAACAGATAGACTCTCTTTCTTCAAGGAAATAGTTTTCAAACTATTCTCCCCCGAGTTCTAAAGGTTCCAGGAGGTGACCCAGGGGCTTCAGAGGGCCTTGGAATGCTAAGAGTAGACACCGTGCTTCATCCTTCACCTCACCTCATTCGGAGCAGTGAAACTCTTTCCAGTGCTGATGATCTTTACAAAATGTGGCCAACAGCTCCCAACACCAAGACACTGATAGAAAACTATGGCTTTTAAGTCTTCCCTATAGAATGTCTCTGGATTCTAGAAAGGTATATTGAAACTCTCAGAAGCCATGCCAAAGCAAGTTTAAATCATTTCAACTTTTTTTTTTTAACCAACAAACTGCTATCTTAGGACGATTATGAGAGTGTCAAAAATAATAATAAACATCAATAGGATTTCACATGAGTTGGGCATGGTCGTAATAAGGAACTCACTTTAAAAACCATGTGTTTGGCTGCCTGATTGCCCATAACTACTCCTTCTTTGGCCTCAAGTGAAGATACAGGGATTCTGAAAATGGCTTATTCTCTCCCTCTTGTCCCTTCAAAGAATTTCTCGGCTCTGCCTCTCTTTGGCCATTTTGAACCTGTTGGCTCGGTCTTGCCTGCCCTCCAGGGCGGATCACTGGCTCCTGTGGGTGTCCCAGTCTCTCCAGCTGCCAGCACTGGACGTGCAATTGCACAGTGTTCTTGGATTCATGGGCTGCTCTCATCGGAGGCTCTACATCTGTGTCCCTTTTGCCAAAGTCTCCTCAAAACCAGCCTCAGTTCTCAAAACCTTATCCTATATGAAATCACCAAGAAAAGAGCTCAGAGTTGATTTACTAAACCAAAATGGAGCCACCTTTCACTCTGGATTTTAATCCTTAGTATAAATTATGGAATCCTAGAACAACAGGTTTTTGAAGGGACATGAAAAAGCTGGGAATCCATTCCCATGACTATTTCTACCCTCTCCCAATATCTTGGCTCTTTTTAAAAAGGATTTCTAAAGAAAAATTTACCACTTCCCTAAGACTCAATCATCACTCATCTACTTCCTGGTAGGAAATTCATCAAATTAGCTTGTATTCTAAAATTAGTTCTTCAAGTAGAGAACAAATCTTTTGCCACATCCTTGGAGACTTGTTAAAATTAATATATGTAATAAGAAACTGAATCAACTGTGAAAATAAAATCATAGCCCAGCTGCTTCAAAAAATACAATCATAGGCCAATTCTAAGCCTCAATTGCCTCCTCTGTGGAATGGGGAAGTAACATTAGCCCCCTCGTAGGGTTGTTCTAGAGTCTGAAATTGATTCCCTCCATGTAAAGGGATTGGCATAGCCTGGCATATAGGAAGCACATAAGCAAATGTACCTGGTTGTTGGTTGGTGTTGTTAATGGGACCAGGGCTTTGAGCTTTCTGCTCACCCAGTATGACAAGAGATGTCAAATCACTTTTTCTAGGTTGCTGAAAACCACCAGCGAGTACAGTGGTGAATCATTTCCAATTACAATGCAGCCCAGCATTTTTCACTTACACCTAGTATGCTGTTTCCTACCACCATTTTTAAAGCCACTGGCTCCTGTTTCTTTACAAGGAAGCAAGCGAAAATGAATGAATAAATGCTTTTCTATTTCTCCATCCCCTCTCTATCCCATAAGAGCTCAAACAAAATACATCACATGTATGTGACATGGAAACTTTATTTTCCAAGAACAATTCTGGTTAAATTTTGACATTGTGTGTTGATTTACTAGATCAAGACAAAGTCTCTTTTGTGTACTTAGCACTTCCTTAAAAATATTTCCAAACCGTATTTAGCTCTGAGGCCAGATCAGTGTCCTCTTTATTGTTATTTAATCTATTTCAATTAACTTTGATGTATAAGGAATTCTTCAGGGATTTTTATTGAATACTTTTCATGAAAATGTCTAGAGTCTATTACTATAATTTAGCAACCAAAGAAGACTTTTAGTCTCGTAAAATGAAGTACACCACCCATTCACCATTAATTCCCATGCTTTCAAATCCCACAGATTTTAAAAAATATTAAAACTTGTGAAGGAACTTGGCAGATCTGAGACAGTGTGATGAAGTGGAAAAAATACGGCAGTTGTAGTTAGAAGACTTGATTTCCAGTCCCAGCTCTGTTACACGTTAGCTGTGTGACCTTGGTCTTATAAATCCATCAAACTTTCTGAGCTTTTCTTTATCCATGAAATGGACATGACAATTCCTGCGTTTTACTTTTATACAGGGTGGATGTGAGGTTCGAACATGGTACGGTGTGTAAGAGAACTCCGGGCATTCGAACTTGCTCCATACTTTCCCAACCCTTCCCAACGTCTCCAGCTGGGTCTTCACTGCCAACCAGCATGTTCAATAGCACAGCTCACTCAAGGGTGAGCCTCCTGTCTCAGGAGAGAAATATTCAAGCCTTTCATGAAATTACTACTTGTTCTTATTCATTGTTGATTCCAGAGAAATAAGTCTAAGAGACCCCACAGGGCTTAATAAAATCCAAAAATAGAAAAGTCTTCCAAACGTAATTATCTTCCAAAGGTAATTCACTTATGAAGACCCTCCATGTTCACACTATGTCCTGCTATCAATCAGATCACTGTCATTCAACAGAATGTCACTGTAAAAGTAATTTTCTAGAATGTTACGTGCGTATGCACACACACGCCTTTCTTCATCTTGTTGGCAACGATTAATGGTTGAATAATGAATTTCTGTTAAAATTCTTAACCATTCCTTGTACAAGATAACCTCTGGTAAAACCAAATTTTAGTAACATTTTTATGCATTCATGTCACATATCCACTTTGTAGTGTATGTAAGGCTTTATGGAGAGTGAGAAATTATTTGGGTAGTCTGAGCTATGCAATATATATATAATATATATATATGCAAGATATATATGATATATATAAGTGCTTGTATTTATATGTGTGTGCGTATATATGCATACACACACAGAATTTTGAAGTTTGATGTGATTTACCTAAGTGGATTATATTAAACAAAGAATTACACAACTCCACTACTTTGTGGCTTATAGACTCAACCTAAGTGATTATTTTTATTGGGGCCTATCACATTTTTTTTTAAATGTTAGTATGAATTTCAGTGTTTGTCAAACTGAAAAGACACACACTCACGAGATGTGCTATTTCTGACAAATTCGTCGTGGCCTCTTATGATCAATGGAAGATGTATTTGGCTGTTTTTCTGCTCCCAACCAGAGGCAGTCATGCTGCTGCCTAAGCAACTGCATTTTCCCATGTGGTTTTTCTCGTTATTAATCCCCAGGATGGCTGTTTCTATTTATTTAATTTTAAAATGCATTTCAGATTCAGAACCTAGCTCGACGGCACAGTAACATACAGCTCTAAGTGCTCCCGGGGAACAGGAAGAGGCTCCAGAGATGCAGAGCCTGGATCCCCACACACGAGGGCCCCAGCAATTCCTAAGACTTATGAGAGCCCAGGCCTGAGCCCCCATTCTACACACTCCCGCCCCTCTAGCATCGCCATCCAGGTGAAACTGGGCTAAGGCAAATGTCAAGGAGAGTCTAAAATGGGCTGCACGCGGAGTGGTCTTCCGTTCCCATGGTAATAGGAAGGCAGGGAAGGGACCTTATAAGCTACTATTTTTGATTCTCAGACCTTTTTAGCACCAATCGTCAGAGCCATTTCTGTGTCCCCCTCCCTTGAAGCCCTCCTAAAGTGCAGGGGCCTTCTTCACTGTTGCCCAGGGTTAGCTATCTGATCAATTCTCCATCAGCTGTCTGAAAAATGAAAGATCAACCCATTCTTCCTTCTGCATGACACCTAGCAACCAACCTGACCCGGCTGATTTGATTTTCTTTTCCTTTTTTTGAGACAGAGTCTCACTCTGTTGCCCAGAATAGAGTGCCATGGTGTCAGCCTAGCTCACTGCAACCTCAAACTCCTGGGCTCAAGCAATCCTCCTGCCTCAGCCTCCCGAGTAGCTGGGACCACAGGCATGCACGCTTAGCTATTTTTTCTATTTTGAGTTGCCCGGCTATTCTTTAGTAGAGACAGGGTCTCACTCTTGCTCAGGCTTGTCTCAAATTCCTGACCTCAAGTGATCCTCTCTCCTCAGCCTCCCAGAGTGCTAGGATTACACATGTGAGCCACCACACCCGGCCGGCCCTTTTCTTTCTTCTTTTTTTTTTTTTTTTGCATTGACAAAATACATGACAGGCCCTATTCTTTTATGCTAATGGAAACAAAGCTAATTGTTTGGTAAGCAACTGGTTAAACATATAGATTGGCTGCACGATTTTGCCCAAATAGAACTTCATTACTATATCTACAAACCCCAGCATTTGTATATCAAATTCCTTTGGCATGTGAAGGGGATGGGATTGCCAGGCTCCGTCCCCTTCCTACTTCTCATAGCTTTTAAAAGATGTTTCGGATTACCGTAAATGGGCCAGTGATAGTGCATTGCCTCTCGGATGCAAAGTCACCCTTCAGTACCTGCACTGCCATCATGGAGTCTGAGCATTTCTCCTTTAGAGTGAACATGATATAAAGCTTTGTCAGTAGAGGGCGCTGCAGAGACACTGCAAAGGAAGGAGGTGTCTCTTTCTGGTTCCGGTTGCTGCATTTTTGCTTTGGTTGTCCTTGTCACACTGTCTGTCAATGGGACATGTGTATAGGGACACCTGGTGGTGTTCTGTCCAGCTGTACATCTGCATTCCCTCAGTGACTCTGCAGTCTCACCTGGGCCTGGTGACCACCTTCCCAAGGCCCTCCCAATATGGGCACCAAGTAATCCAGACCTTTTGCCCACTGTGGAGTCCCAACTCCCTCTGTGCACCTGCCCACCTGTCTACTCACCTGCATCCCAGAGGGTTGTTTCCTGCTTGGCCAGCACCTATGAATGAGCCAGAACTGGCAACCTGCTGAAATTCCCTGCTACCCAGTGGCTGCAACCACACCTTCTCCAATGAGGCCTGAACCTCAGATTTGGGGTAGGGGGCCCTCCCGAGTTTGC
>CAUYSK010056970.1:0-20086 GCA_963575035.1 Avahi laniger | reverse complement strand
ATTCAGTCCAGATTGCAGGCAAGTATCAATCAATGGACAAAGACTTCAATCTAATAACAGTTGAACTATAGTTTTTAAAAAATTTCTGAACCACATTTTTTTCTCTCCAGTTTCCCATTTTTATTAAAGATGAATCATAGTGGGATTAATGTACTCGCAAAAATAAACTTTGCTCTCATTATACTTGGCCTGATTATTTGCATAAAGTGTAGTAAGAATAATTATTAACCTTAAGCATATAGGCTTTTCTTTTTAATTGGTTTTGCTGGAATTTTTCCATGAGGAATCTCGGGTTAGACTTGAAAGTTTCTTGAGTGAAGGCCAAGGATTTATCTGTGCCATTAGATACCTGCATGAATTGGGTAAATTCCTCTTTTCTCGAGATCCCGAAGTAACTTGGGGTTTCTAGACCTGTCAGAAAATGACATTGTTTACTCACCACATATCAGGAAATGTTATTAATGAGGTACCTGGCCGGTTTTTCCAAAGGGCTTTTTATTGGCCTTATAAAGTCAACCTTAACTGGGCACGTCTGAAAACAGGCCATTCCAGTCAGAGCCTTGGTAAAATAACCAGTGTCTTTCATTGTGTCCTGTCACAGAAGAAAACAGATTCTTATTGAACTTATGGAAAGAATTGTATTGCCACAGATTAAGAATACCTACAAATAGTTTTCAAATTCTGGAGAAATCAAGTAGAGAGAAAAATAAATGCTTCAAATTTTGCTAACAAATATATACTCTGTTGTAAGCTATAAATAGCTCAAAAGAAGAAAAAAGCTTTTCTTGATTTCTGGAAAACAAAACACAAAAAGAATCAGCAATGTTTCAAACAAAAGGTCATAAAAAATGAGTTCAGTCCCATGTAATTAATTTCTGTTCTGTTTGAGGTTGAGTTAAGTGATACTCATGGACATATCATCTTTCTAATTAAAGTCCTAGGAGTTTGTTTTGTTTTAGTCCAATGATATATAATCTCCAAAGTTATCAGAAACCTGTATTCAAGAGAACTTGTGAGTTTTTTTTTTTAACTTGCAAGTTCTTTCCATGACTTCCCTTGAAGAAGCAAACTTTAGACTGTAGCCAGTTAAAAAAACACTTTTTGAGAAGAATTAAAGTAAAATAATAATTGTCTATGGATGACAAAAGTTTTAGAATAGCCATGGTTAAAGAGACAATTAACAAAGAAAGTTGGTTATTTTTGTGGCATACAAACATGTAATATAATAACTATAATTATTACTTGATAACATATACCAAGACTTATCAATATTTTATAATATCGAAACACATATTAATAACATGTTTATACAAACATAATCCAAAGAAAGTTTAACACCCTTTCATATTTGACAATGCTCCCTATATAGTTTTAACGTACAAAATAAGCCTATTATGTCTCTCTTAGACTTTCAGTGGCCCTAATATTCAAAAACCTAGTGTGAGGTCAAAAAGACTGAATTTAGAATTTTGATTTTGGAAAGTTTGTCAAATATCAAAGGCTTAAAACATTTGTTCAAATAGAATCACAAGTCACTATAAAATAATGGTCATTTATTTAACCAAGAGTGATAGTCATCAAAAAACTCTAAAGGCAATACAGAAAGTTATATGGGTGTAAACCTTAAATTAACTCTTTTAAAGTTTAGTTTTTCCAGTTAGTCAAAACCTAATAAAGACAACGCAGGGATTTTCTTGATAAAGCATAAAATTTTTGTTTCTTTTAGGCCAGTTACCAAAAAGATAAAGAAAACCTTCTGTAGTGTGATTTTTAAAAATTAATTTAAAAAAACCAGGTTATAGAATTAAAATTAATACATCATGTAATTTCATTATGAGCAAATTAATATCTTAAGAAAACTTTGTTTTAACCAAAATTTTTCTTTTTAATTATAGCCAACTGGATCATATACAAAATTCCTTCATAAATTCCCTATTTCCCCAACTTTATCCCAACTTGTACAGACCATTTACAACATACTTCAAGCTTTCTGTTTTTGTCCCAAATTTCCCTTTTCTTAAATAACCAGTTATTTTAGGTCAAAACATTTCATACAAGATCCTTTCTCATACAATATTCTTCTCCTTTCTGTTTAATCTTTCTTACCAAAAATATATTTCTATATACATTGCCTTTTTACATCTTTCTTTTATTCACTAGTTACTTTCTATCTTGTTTTTACTTTCTTCCCAAATTTGTATTTTGAATTAACCTTTAAATAACTTCTGAATTAGACAAAATTACATGTATTTAATAAAAATGTATTTTATGCTTCTTTTATAATTTTTCTTATTAAAAACATATCTTATTCTTTGGTACATTTTATATATAGAATCACATGCATTGACTGGAATTCTTCTTTTTAGTAACTTTGAATTTCAGTGAAAACTTAAGAAGCAGGAAGTCATGAATTATCTGTCATAAAACATTTGTCATGAAACAGGATCACGGGTTACTATAAAATTATAGTCATTCACTTAGCCAAATTGATAATCAAACAATTTTAAAAAGCAAAAATCTTATTCTTTAGTATAGAGGAGACTCAGTTTTCCAAACAATCATAACACCTAATATAGACGAACTGAAATACAAGTCAAAAGGTGAAAAAGAATCTTTTGTTACTCCTATTAATATCATATAAAAATCTTGTTCAAAAAAGAAAACCAAATTTTACTTTTACATTAGTGTATTAATGGTAAAACTAATTTTAATAAAATCTTATAAACCAATCCATCTAATTTTAATCAATTTGACTATACGTTAAGATTTTTATGAACTTTGTATAATCTTCATTTTTAAAAATTTTTACATCCATTTAGTTTTAATTATCATTTGCTTATTTAACTTAAAACAGTTTTTAAAACCTTTAAATTAGACAAAATTATCTTTTTTTAACAAAAACTATGTTTCTATGTCTTATAACCTTTTTATTTAAAAAAATCTTATTTTTTATATAGAATTGTTTTTCTTTTATCTACTAGTTTCAATTACATATATTAATTATAATGCCAACACTTAGAAAAACCTAGGAAGTTAAAGTAGCTTTGAACTGTTATCAGTCCCTACTTTTTATTAGCACAATTGGATATATTTAATTTTCTATATCATATAAGAATGTCAAAGTATATATATTTAAACTTATGTTTAACAAATAATGTTTTAGTACTAGTATTTTATCTTATAAATGACTCTGACATTTTATGATTATCTTCTTTAATTTAACATAACATGACTTTAAGATTTTAAGTTACTGAAAAGAATTTTGAAACCACAACACAGGTACCATCCCTAAGGTTTTTCCCCCAACCTCCTAGTCTCATGTAGCCATGTGGCATCAGAGATGCCTACCAAGGACGGGGCCTATCTGTGTCCTCAATTTATTTACCAGGTGCAGAATTCAAGACAGAAAACAGGATGCCTGGAGGACAAAATTTCTCCCAGAATAGCAGAGGGGAAAGCTGGGGCAGGGAGGAAGGGGCCATAGTGGGCTAGATTGTGCCTCATGGTTGCTGGTCTAGGCGCTGAGAACATGTCCCCAGGCCTCGCCATGGCCGCCTCTCCAGACCTCAGAATCCAGAGATTCAAAACCAAAAATATAAGCTTGCAGTCAAATCCAGCAAATATTAAAAATATTACAGAAGCAGCAGTTTTATGACCTTAAAACATTAAAACTTTAATAACAATTTTAAAACTAGTTTTATTTATCAAAGATGACCAAAGTCATGTGAACTAAAAGGCATTTGAGTTCCTTCCTGTTTTCCTGATAAAATATTGGATTTAGGCACTCACATTTTTTAAGCCAATTAATTTGAGTTTTTATTACATATTTTGGTAGTGAAATATCACATACACATGACACACATAGACACACAAATGTACAGACATACAGACAGAAGCAGAATTTTTATTTGCTGCTTATATATATATATATATATATAAAATATATTGCATGAACCTTCTTTGGATGCTGATTTAAACAACTTAAAGTTAAAAAAAATTCTAAATAATGCATAACACTGAACCCAGGAATTATTGTCTATTTTGCTGGGCGTTTAGGCATTTATATTTAAAGAATTCCTTTAATGAGGTGCAAGATAGTTATACTCTCTGAATATATATATATATATTTATTCAGACTATCAATCTTTTAATTACCTATTTTATTGCCCTAAGCAAGTGTTAGCTAGTCAACAATTTGCTCCTAAAAAGATGACTCCTAGGTGAAACAAGGCAGAAAATTTATATTGCAAAAGCACAGAGTTAGGACTTTAGGCCTCAATATTGTACCGTCATTTGCTCATTCCAAGAAAAAAAGGCAGTATATAAAGTCCCATTTAAGACAAGATGGTCAAGAAAAGTACCCTAAATGAAAGTAAGACTTGTCATGTAAATTTAGAACAATGGTAAGAGTTTCTAGTGACTCTGTCCTCCCTCTTAGACAGAAATTTCCTTTTTTTATAGATATAAAAATTTTTATAGAAGGGTTTTAAGATATCCAATTAAGGGCCTGGAGCGGTGGCTCACGCCTGCAATCCCAGCACTTTGGGAGGCTGAGGTGGGAGCACCAGCCGAGGCCAGGAGTTTGAGACCAATCCAAACAATAAAGAGAGACCCTCATCTCTACAAAAAACAGAAAAATCAACCAGGTATGGTGGTGCACGCCTACAGTCCCAGCCACCTGGGAGACTGAGGCAGAAGGATTGTTAAACCAGTTAATAATCAGATCCAACCTGATCCCAAATGCAGATCTAATCTGATCCCAGACCTGGTACAGTTTCGCTTGCAACTTTCAAACCGGTTAGAATCAAAAATTTGCTCAAAGAAACTCGGAGAGCTCAAAACACAAATCTGTGGAGCTTCAGAATCCGAGAGAGAATTTACCCACGAGCCCTAATTGCATTGAGAAAATAATGGGCACAGCCTGGCTTGTCCACTTGGTGCTCTCGGGGGGGTCTCTGGGAGCTCTATTACAGAACCCACTTCTGACAAATCAAATTTAAAAGAGTTTAATTAAGCAAAGAACAATCCACCAAGCAGAGCTGCCGAACCAGAACAAATTCAGAGAAAATCTACTGGTGCCACATGGTTAAAGAAGATTCACAGTACAGTACAGGACAGAGCAGTTCAGAGTTTGCCTTAAACAGTTTGAACAACTGGCTGCCTTTGCTTGGCCAAGACTTAGTGATCAGCAGAGAGGAAGGAGTAGAAAGGCACGAAAGGAAACGGAGCCAATTCTAGCCAGGACAAACAGCTGATATTTTTGCTTTCAAACATTTTAACGAAAGTACCATTCTAAGTGACACCAATAAACCTTAATCCAGGTTATAATTTTATCAAGGAAGCAAGAGGTGTCTCCAAAGAGGTGGAAAACAGTTTTTATGAGATCCAAAAAGTCACAAAAATGGCTCAAAAAAAGGAAAGTTTCACTAGTTATAAACTGGATGTGCCCCCCCCAATTCTGTCCAGCCTTATTTTCTGGGGTCTCAGCTTCTCAGCTGAACATTTATACAGAAATATCTAAAAGCCTTGTATGTCCCCACAAAGTACAGGAAATCAAAAGCTGTGCACTGAAGGGAAAAGAATCAACAAACTGTACAAGTGACATGAATACCAGACTTGAACAAGCTCATCCCCTGCCTAGGAATTGAACCTAGGTTGTTGAAATGAAAGCATAAGACCTTAACCATCAGGCTATGAGACAAACCAACCTCCACCATTATTTCCACCAAGGTAGTGTTCAAAGGACTTTGTTTTAAATCAGATACTTGTTCTTCAGTTTTGTCAAGAGAATTTTTAAGGCTAGCCATGAAATTGTTACATGTTCTTTTTTTTTAGTTCTGGTCTTTTCATAAATATAAATAAGGTAATTGCTTAGAATAAAAGATCTCTAAAATCTATTTTTTAAAAATTGCTTTAATTTAAAGGGTCCATTTTTGGCAGTTAATTTTTAATGAAGTCCTTATTTTCCAGCTTCTATCATTCCTAATAATCTTATTTAAATATTATACAGTCAAATTTCAGCTAGGACTTAAGTTCCTCTCCACTCCGGTAGTCATTGCAAAGAGTAAGTTCCCCCAGGCACTTGGTCTGGCCTAGCTGAGCCCTGAGGTAATGACAAAGAAAGTCTGTTTTTCTCCACTTTATACCTTTGCCTCCCATGTTGGCAGCTCAGCCAAGGCCTCGATGGGACTTTGCTATGTTAATGTTTTGCAGCCCTGGCCAAGCTTCTGTCCTCAAGAGAATCAAGATTTTAGAGTCTGCTGAGACCACAGCATAGCCGCTGCCTGCAGCAGAGTGAAACAATGTGTGCACGTTTGAGCAGAGTGAGGACCCAACAGTTCAACAAAAATGTATGAGCTCAGAGTGCCAGGTGCTGGAAACAGAATAACAGCCTTGCAGGCTGTGTCCTAGATGCTTCTTAATCATGCAGTTTCACACTGTAAGGGTTGTTAAGAATTTATGGTCCCCTGTCCGAGACTGAAAGAGACTTAAGAGATGTAAGAACTGAATATATTGCATGGACCTTCTTTGGATGCTGATTTAAACAACTTAAAGTTAAAAAAAATTCTAAATAATGCACAACATTGAACCCAGAATTATTGTCTATTTTGCTGGATGTTTATGCGTTTATACTTAAAGAATTCCTTTAATGAGGGGCAAGATATTTATACTCTCTCAAAGTCTCTCTCCACAATTAGTAGCAGGACAGTGGAGAAACGGAACAATATCATCTCCAAATGATCAAAGTGCCAAATCTCCATCAGCAACAAGGGGCAACGTGCCTTTGGATTGATCCTATGAGGACAGAAAATTGCTCATGCAGCTTTCCAGCCAAAAATATGTAACCTAACCATAAAGACATCAGAAAAGCCCAAATCAAAACAACTATTTCAATATTACAAAATGATTGGCCCATATTCTTTTAAAATTTCAATATCCTAGAAGACAAGAAAGGCTTAGGAATTGATCCAGATTACAGGAAACTATAGAGACGTGACAACTAAATCCTGTCCGCAGTTATGGACTGGGCCTTGTACCAGAAGAAAAAGGCTGTAAAAACATAAAGAACATTAGTGGAATTAAATTGGTTAAATTGGAATAAGGATGTAGATTCAAGCACTGTATCATTATTAAAGTTCCTAAAAGTGACAACAGTATTATAGTTGTATAAGGGAATATCCTTGTTCTTAGGAAACACACACTGAAATATTAAGAGGTAGAAGGGGACAGGATATATGCAACCTACCATCAAGCGGTGCAGAAATAAACTGTGACATGCGCACACACGCGCTGCCTACTTCTTTGACCTGATATGTTAGTGTCCTCCTAGTTTACTATACTCTAGCCATACTGGTCTTTGCATTCCTTAAGAATGCTAGCTTGTTCTAGAACAGGGCCTGGAACTCTGCTGTTCCTCTTCTTGGAATGCTCTTTTCCCAGAAATTCACTTGAATGGCTCGTTGTCATCATTCAGGTTTCAGATCACCTCTTCAGGCAGAGCTTCCTTGACTACTCAACCTAAAGTGCTCCCCTTCCATAGAGCCCTTATCATAATCTGAAAATACTTGTTTAATTTATGTCTGTGCTTCTTTTCCCTTTTGTCTGTCTTCCCATGAGAATGTACATGTCATAATAGGAGAGACCTCGATCACAACTCTGTCCTCAGTACCTAGCATAGTGCCAGAAACACAAGCTCTCAATGTGTGTGTGTGTGTGTGTGTGTGTGTGTGTCGAATGAATGAAGGAAGGCGAGATGGGCGTGGAGAGGGCTCTGGGGGCAAAGTTGGCTGCAGGAACACAGTTATTGGAGAAACTGTGTGTGCATTAGTATCTAGCATTCCATCCTGCTGCAAACACAATTTTTTAAAAGGGAGGTATGTTTAAAAGGGGTGGGGGTGGGGGAGAAGGAGAAAGAAAAGACAGAGAAAGAAAAAAATTGTATAAAATGTGCTTATTTGAAATTTACAGGTGGATCATAATCAGCAATTTTGGAGAAAAAGAGGAATCAAAAGGGAGGAACTTTGTTGACATGTCCGTAACAATTGCAATGTCAGCTATTTCTTTTCGATGACAAAGTCCGCTTTAAATTTTCATCTTGAGTGGGAAGAGGATCTAGTCCCCAGTTATATCTACATGGGCATATTCTCCTTTATTTTGGAAAGTTCCCCTTCCATCTTATTTAGGACAATGTGCTAATCTGCCCACTCTATTGGGTTTAGAACCTGGATGTCATCTTGGGCTCTCTTCATCCTCAATTCTTTTTTCTTTTTAAATCCTCAATTCTTTGTGACACTTCTCTCCTGATACTCTTACGTGTGGACCTGTGATGAGGGTCACTGTTTCTCAGTGTGCTCCTGGCATCTTCCGTATCACCTGGAAAGCCTGTTAGTAATGCGGAGTCCTTGGCCCAAAATCAGAATCTCTGGGAGCGGCCAACAGGGAAATTGTTTTAACGTTCAAATTTTTTCATGTATTTTTTTCAAGTACAATATACATTTCAGAAATTCAAAATACACTGAAAGATATGAAATAAAGAATTTTTCTTTCAGCCTCTGTTTCCCAGCCACCCTCTTCCTTGCCTCAGAAGCAGGCATTGTAATGTCATTTTCATATGTATTTTTCCAGAGATTTTTTTGTGCATGGACATGCAAATCATGCTTATATTCCCCCCCCCACGCTTCCTCATTACACAAATGGCAGCATCCTATACTCATGGTTTCTGTACATTGTTTTTGTGTTTTCATGTGCCAATATATTTTGGAGATCATGCCATGTTGGTAAATGAGGAACGCCATTTTTTCCCAGCTGCATAGATTTCCATGTCGGCATGTGCCGTAATTACTTAACGGAGTAGCCTATCAGTGCACGTTTACATTGTTTTCAATCTTTTGAAAGTGAAAACAACGTGGCCATGAATAACCTCTTACATATATCATTTCCCACATGTGCCAGCATATCTGAAGAAAAATTTCCTGGGTCAAAGGATATGTACATTTTAAATTTTGGTAGATATTGCTAAATTAACTTCCATATAGGTCGGTAAATTCACCAGTGAAACCATCTGGGCCTTGTGATTTCTTTTTTGGAAGGAGATTAATTATTGGTTTAATTTCCTCAATAGAGATAGAGATATTCAGATTATTTATTTCTCCTTGTATGAGTTTTGGCAGTTTCTTTGTTTCAAGAAATTAGCCTATTTCATCTAAATGATCAAAGTTGTGGGCATAGAGTTGTTCATAGTATTCCTTTATTATCCTTTCAACGTCCATGGGATCAACAGTAATAACTCCTCTTCATGTCTGACATTGGTAATTTGTGTCTTCTCTTTTTTCTTAGCTTGACTAAAAATTTATCAATTTTACTGATCTTTCCAAAAAAACCAGTCTTTGGTCCTGTTGTTTTCCTATCCTATTGTTTCCCTGTGTTGAACTTCATTGATTTCTGTTCCAATTTTGATTATTTCCTTTGTTGTTCTTGTTTTAAGGATTAAATTGCCTTTCTTTCTCTAGTTTCCTAAGGTGGAAGTTTAGGTCATTGTTCTTAGATCTTTCTGTTTTTCTAGTATATGCACTGTTTTTGCTGCATCTTACAAATTTTGATAGGCTGTATTTTCATTTTCATTTAGTTCAGAATATTTTAAAATTTCTCAAGATTTGTTCTTTGACCTGTGTGTTATTTAGAAGCATGTTGTTTAATTTCCAGATATTTGGGGGATTTTCCAGCTATCTTTCTGTGATTGATTTCTAGTTTAATTACATTGTGGTCTGAGAAATTCCTTAGTATGATTTCTATTTTTTGAAATTTGCTAAGGTATGTCTTGTCGGTCAGCATGTGGTTTATCTTGATGAATGTCCTGTGTGGGCTTAAGAATAATATATATTCTGTTGTGGTTGGATGGAATAATCTATAATGCTAATTAGATAAAGTGATTGATAGTGCTGTTCAGGTCAATGATATCCTTATTAATTTTCTGCCTGCTTGATTTATCGACTACTAACAGAACATTGTTGAAGTCTCCAACTGTAAATAGTGGATTTGTTTGTTTCTTTATTCAACTTGAACTTTGGCATGTTTAATATTGTTATGTTTTCTTAGAGAACTGACACCTTTATCATTATGTAGTACTCCTCCATTTCTAAAAATTTTCCTTGTTCTAAAGTCTGTTTGTCTGAAATTAATGTAGCTCCTCCAGTTTTCTTTTGATTAGTGTTAGCATTATCTATTAATATCTATCTATCCATCTTCATTCTTTTATTTTAATCCATCTGTCTTTATAATTAAGGTGAGTTTCTTGTACACAATATACAGTTGTCTTGTTTTCCTTAGCCACTCTGACAGTCTCTGTCTTTTAATTGGTGTGTTTATTGATATATTTGGATGACTGTCAATTGTGTTTGTGACTGTTTTCTATTTGTTGCCAGAGGCTTCTTTTCTGTCTTCTCTGGTTTCAATTGAGCATTTTATATGGTTACATTTTATCTGTTCTCTTAGTTTATCAATTATACTTCTTTAAAAGAATTTTAGTAGTTTCCTTAGAGTTCATAATATACATTTTTTACTCATTTAAGTCTACCACCAAAGAACACTATACTGTTTCACATGTAGTGCAGGTACTCTCTTTGGACTGTAATCTGAAGCAACTCTGGAGAGTTTTAGCGGTAAAGGTGTGGAGGAATGAATGGTCTACTTTCTCTTTCATAGGTGGAAAGAGGTTAAAGATTCCCATCTTGCCTATTTATTCCTGTATTATATACAGATTTGTTTTTATGACCATCGATTCTATGGGATTTGGTGCATATAGGTATTCACAGCTGATATATCTTTACTGTGAATTACATCCTTTATCATTATAAAGTGTTTTTAAAAATTTCGTTAATAGTTTTTGCTCCTAACTTTGATATTTAAGATCATAGCTTTTCTTTTCAGTTGAATTTTCTGATGTGCTGTTGCTTTTTGTTTTTACTTTTTTTGAATTTTGAGCACACATATTCTAACTGTGGGCAAAGAATCCTACCTCTGTCTACATGTTCTTTAATGAACTCTACATCTGAAATCACACTTTTCACATGCAGAGATGCATCTGTATACATATGATCTGTACCAGAGAAATTTCCAAATATATCTGTGACAGGTGAGGATATGTATTCAAAGGTAACATAGTGCCAGGGTTATCTTGAGGGGTATCATACTCCTCTGGACTCAGTTCCTCCCTGACAACTCAAGATTCATTTCAAATCGTCAAATCACTGGAAAATAGAACATCTCTTTTCGTTGTGCCCCAGAGTTTTGCTTTGTGATCCAATCTGAATCCTTTTTTTTTTGAATGGTAAATTTAGTCATTTCACATTAATTATAAGACAAATGTTTGGTATTTTTTTGTCATAAAATTTTAAATTATGTTTTCTGTTCTCACGATTTACAACTTCTTTGTTTTTTGTTTCCTCCGTTAACACTAAAGTATTTATATTTTTGTACAAGTGGTTTCCTTCATTACTATGTTATTTATAACACTCTATTCACCTGTTTTCTTGAAATTATGCCAATTAACTCCCTGCAACAACCAATAATAAAGTTAGCATATTGGTTCTTCCTCCTCCCTCCTTAGTTTGTAAGGGGCTGCTGTCACAAAGTACCAAACCTCAGTGGCTTAAGCAACACAAATTTACTGTCTCAAAGTTCTGGAAGCTAGAAGTTCGAGATCAGGACGTCGGCAGGGTTGGTTTCTCCTGAGGTTTGAGAGGGCAGGACCGTCCCAGGCCTCTCTCCTGGCTCTTGGTGGTCTCAGATGTTCCTCGGCTGGCAGATGGTGTCTCCTTGTGTTTTTACACCATCTTCACTCTGCATGTGTCAGTCTCAGAATCCAAATTTCCACTTTTTTATAAGGAGGCAGTCATATTGGATTAGGGCCCACCCTGATGACCTCACCTTAACTTGATCATCTACAAAGACCCTATTTCCAAATAAGGCCACATGCACTGGCGCTGGAGGTGAAGACTTCAACATGTTGGGGTGAGGGAACACAGTTCTGTTATTAATTTATTATTTTTAAGTTATATTTTTTACTTCCAACTTTAAATGATTAGGAAATGTGATCACATACTACTCTCTACCTTCCTTCTTCATCTCCACTCCGTTTTGCCCATTATGCCATTTCTACACTGTAGGGATTTATAACGGTCACAATTTTCATGGAAAATGGGACATGGAAAAGTAAAGAATAAAGATATAAAAAAAAGAATAAAGTGTAGCAGTCACATTTCATTCTGTAATCATCTCCACTTTTGTTGGACTTTGCTTCTTTCCTCGTTCCTGCCCTCCGTTTCCTTTGCTGTAGTTTCGGCAGCGTCTACTCTCCCGTCACGCCTGCATTTCTGTGCTATTTTTATTTCTGCTTCTTTCTGAGCTCTCTTGAGTTTTTTAAAATCTCTGCTTTTTACTTTTGTTCTATAATGATAATTGTTTCATTAAATTTTTATAGTTCGTGACAAAATATTTGGTCTGAATTTTCATCTGCTCTATAGAAATATTTTTCCGTTGAGTGTTTTTCGATTCCCTCTTTTCTGTTCCTCTCCGCCATTGTTTTTCCTTGTATCTCTGTACAGGTCCTGTGTTGGGTCCATTTTGAATACTCAATTTTGAATAAAGGGACTTTTTACTGGGTTAGCTGTTCATGGGAGGTCCACGTGAGGAAGGGCAAGAACATGTTTCAAGCTAGGGACATTTAAAAAAAACAATTCTGAGATTTATGTGGGAGTTCATTTGGCCTTTTCCCCCCTCCTCTCCAACCAAATAAAATATGTTCAAATGCATACTGTCTGTTTCCCTGCTACCCCATGGGCAGATGTGATGAAGAGGAGGAGGAGGAAGAGAAGGAGGAGAATGCAGAGGAGGACAATATGTCTCATCTAAGGAGTTCTTCTTTTGAACCTGTCTCTCTTTTTTTTTTAATCAACCCGTGCATCCCATTTCCTGTTGGTGCAAACGAGTGATTCTGACTTTGTGCTTCAGTGCCTGCCCCTAACCTTGGTGAAATGCCTTTGCCAACTCTTTCTGAGATCTACTACCCTGGGCGATCCCTCCTCCTTTGAATTTTCCTGAACCCCTGCTTGATTCCTGAATCTTCTCTGCTTTTGGCATTCTTTTGCCTACTTTGAGGTTCAAGGATTTAACTGTTTCCTAATTTTGTTGCGTATTATGTTTGTGTTTCTGTTTCCCCTTCTCTTTGCTGTTTTTGGATAATTTGCTAAGAGACAATGAATAAATTGTTTTTATATCACCTTTTTTTTTTTTAAAGAGATGGAGTCTCACTATGTTGGCCAGGCTGGAGCACATAGCACACTACAGCCTTGAAGTCCTGGGCTCAAGTGATCTTTCTGCCTCAGCCTCCCAAGTAGTGGGGACTACAGTTGCTTGTCATTATGCTGGCTATACCACCGTATTTAATTCAAAAATTGTCATCTGCATTTGAAAGCTTCTTCAGTGTAATAGTTTTAAAGATGGCCTCAAATTCTTTGATGTTTTTCCCTTTGAGAGGTAAAGTCTAGTTCCCCTTCCCCTTAAATCTGGACTAGCTTTAGTCACCCAGTTACGACAAGTATAATGTGGCAGGAATCACAGACACAGCACGACTTCTGAGTTAAGTCAGAGAGGCCCTGTGGCTACTGTCATGTTTGCTGGAATACTTGCCCTTGGAGACCTGAGCCACCATGTAAGAAGGCTGACTACCTGAGGCTGCCATGCTGTGAGGAAGCCCACACCACATGGAGGGGCCACATGAAAACCTTGGTTCATAATCCCAGTTGAGCTCAGCCTTTGAGTCATCCTAGCTCAGGTCTCAGACATGCTAGTGAAGAAGACTTTATCCCCAAGACATTTGGGTCATCCTCAACTGTTTAAATCTTTCCAGTGGAGTCCCCAGACATTGTGAAGCAAAAACATGCTATCCTCATTGTGCTCTGTCTGGATTCTTGAGACATAGAAGCCCTAAGTATAATAAAATCACTGTTGTTTTATGCCACTAATTTGGAGGAGGTTTATTACACAGTGACAATCAGAATGTCTGGTGAGTCTTTTATACAATAAAATTTGAAAACTATTGTTTAGGATAATTTTCAGTGCACTTGAGAAAGTCGATGTGGTGGTTTTGTGTTGTTTTAACCTAGCTAAGCTAGAATGTTTTTCAGAATTCCCTTCCTATGTGGTCCCAAAAGAAATTTGTGTAAGATTTGAAGGGTGGAAATGAAGAAACAGACACTTTTAATGCTGTGAAGGTCAGTGTAGGGCATCAGCTACTCTCACTGATCTGCTGATTTACCTTGGCATGGAGCAGATGCCTGTGGCTCTTTTAGCTCCTGATTGACATTTTCTTTTGACTTCTTTGATCCTGGGGCAGTTGATAGCAAAGCCCCACGATGAAATATGCCAAAGACCAGATTAGTTAACACAGCCCCGGGCAAAACAGTGAATGAGTGTGTTGTCCATCTCACATTGAAAAGCAACAAACTTTGGTCCTCTGTATTGCTGGGGATTTAAAAGAATGCACTTATCAGCTTAGTAAAATGTATACCAAGCAATAGAGGCTATGTTGGCTGTTTCAGTAAAGGTACCACATCTGGTATGGCAGCTGTGATCGGGACTACCACTTGCTTACGTTTTTACAAGTTTATAGAGTAGTCCAGCAGCCAGAGTTAATTTTTTCTTTTCTTTTTTTCCAGGGCTATAAAGATAAATTAAACTGGAATACGATAGGGACCTCTATTCCTGCCTTTCATTTTTTGGCACTAACTGCTGTCATTCTCTCCAGGATTTGGTATTCCTTCTGATAAACAATAATGGCTGGAAGGGAAGACAGATGATTTTAGAAGCTTCCATTTGGCCATTTCTACTCTGGTAACTCTTACTCAACACGTTAAGAAACAAATCTGGGTTACTAAGCAGAACTATCCCAAGTATGCACCCAGGGACCTAACAATCACTGGTAGGTTAATGTAGCCCATGTCCCCACTGCAAGATGGACTCGGGTAGGACTCCATGTATCTCCTGGCTTTCATAAGCTCCCACTCTAACTTGGGGACTATGGCATTTCAGGCCCCCTGGCATCAGTATCAGTCCAGATTGTGTCCACTAGCCCTCAAATGTCTGGGTATTCCTCTTTACCTGGCATATCTGGTAAAAGGCTGCAAGTCCCTTTGGGGAAGGAATAGGGGAATGCTTATTGTATGTATTTGCAGTGGCATTGCATGCCTCATCGGGGCGATTAGACTTCCTCTCCAATCAGCAGGCTTTGCTTCTGACAACTGGCCTAGATCCGGAAAATAGGATTGTAATTCCTCATTGTGGTGCCTGACATCAGCCTTTTGCGCACTAACTTTCAATTTTTGTGTGGTTATGTAAACCAAGTAATACTTTAATTTGTTGCCCATCTATATTGCCCTTAGTAATACCATGGTCTGTTAGCCATTGCCATAGGTCTTGGTAGGTCAAGACACTCTGACTGTCACTCCAGCCTTGGTCTGTATTATAGCAGTTATGTTCATCTCGACTCTTAAGATCAGATGCCACCATCTGGTCCCTGCTATTCTGGAATCCTATCACCCTCATTGGTAATAGAGAGCCCAATTCTATGGCAGAATTTCCCACTCTTAACTGTGATGTACAGAGGAACAGACGGACAGTTATGGCTGAACTTCCCAAAGATGCTGGTGCCCCATTGCCACTGTTATTTCTTATTTCCTGTGACGGGAGTGCCCTTGGGCCTTCCTGGGGCACTTAGTCAGGTGGCAGGTTCCCTGATTCACATAACCAGTGATTCTAAGATTTATACTTTTCTGAACCTACTGACACCTTTCTCCACTCTCCATTGAGGGTGTTCCAGCATCGCTATCCCACAGTAGACCAGCACTGTATCCAAGCCTCAAGGAGTCAACCCAATAGCATTTCAGGACTGACTTCAGGTGTCCTTATCAGGACATGAAGTTCCACATCATGCAAGAGTGCTCCCATGTCGGTGACGGCTCCCTTACCCCGCCTTGCATTCTACCTGCCCCAGTCTGACCTCCTTAGGCTCCACTCCCTTGCATGCCCCAATTCCTTCTGATACATGTTAGCCAGGTCTTTAAATTGATTGAATGTGTACACAATATGCTTCCAGAAGAGGAATTTCCACTTGGGTTGTGCTGTGACTTGTTCAGAGTCTCCTACTGAATGGAGGCTGCTCTGCTTTAGTAGGTGGGAGGGAGCTCCTTTGGCCAGCCTGCCGGATTAAGAGGGATCTGATGGTTCAAGGTTTCAGGCTCATGCATCCAAACATCCTCATCGTAGTCTCTGATTCTCACTAGCACCGTATCAGGTCCTTGTCCTTGACATAGGAGACCTGTTTAGGCTGTCATTCAGTATTCTTTGAGTACTGCTAGTCCGGCAATTAAATTCTGGACTTGGTTTTCAGCAGTCTACCCTGTGGTTACAAAGGATAAACACTACCGGGAAGCTTTCTCACTTTGACAGCGTGTTTTGAGTTGTGGGCTTAACTTGAGTCCATCTGTTTTATTTATTTATTTTTCCATTTTCTTTTTTTCTTCAAGATTTCTAAAGCTATGAGCTAAAGTCAGCCAGTTTCATAGCTTTTATTATTATCTCTTTTCTACTTATCACCAGTAGTGGGGTCCTTACCCATTCTGACCAGTAAGTGCCCCAGTCTCCGAATTTCATTCTGAGGGGCTGTTTTCTAGAGCTGTTAATATTTCTTTCTTTATTTTTAATGGAAAAACAAAAATCGTACATATTTATGATATACAACATGATGTTTCAAAATATGTATACATTGTGGAACAGCTAAATCGAGACAATTGTCATATGTATTACCTGACACACTTATCTTTTTGTGGTGAGAACACATGAAATCCACTCTGTCAGTGATTTTCGTGTGTACCATACAATGTTATTAACTATATTTACCATGTTGTACAATAGATCTCTTGAACTAATTCCTCCTATCCAATTGAAATTTTGTATCCTTTGACCAACATCCTCCCCAACACTCACCCCCAATTTTACTCTCTGCTTCTATGAGTTTGACTTTTTGAGATCACATCTTCTACTTCATTTAGGTCACTGAGGGGCAAATTTATTCCTGGCTTCTTAGAAACATGAAAACACTCAAAGCACAATTTCCCAGTAAAGAGGGGCTCTTAACAGTGAACTTGCAAAATAAATAAACAAATAAAAATCTATATTTTTCTCTCTGTGTCAGATGTGCAGCTTGGCTTTTGGAAAAAGATTTATGAATCTTGCAGTGCCTTGTTCAGGAATGATAATTAGTAATGGTTTATTAATCCTGACTATATCTCGTGAGAAGAAGAATCACTACAGAGCTGAATTAGGGTCTCTCTCTGACCCCACACCAGAGTATCTGCAAAGACTTCCAAAATAGGTGTTCAAAGCTTGACTAGAGAAGAAGAAAGTAGCTTTGGGGAGAAACTTTCTAAGACAGGGCAAGAAGTAGAGAAAATAATACTGCTGGGAAAATCTATGTAAGAGAACAAAACTTGGTATCTATTAAACAGAAATACACAACAGAAATATTTATGATTATTGAAGGTTTAGGGGGCCCAATAAATTAATACCCATCTCCCCTCCATAACTCTGATGGAACCAGTAAGACTGGAGAGTTGGATAGATGGAGATAAAATACCAGCTTCAGTATTGAAAGAAAGCTAGGCTGAATGACACAGCTCAGATGTGCAGCAAAAAGGGCTGGCTAAATCTTTCTTTGAATTCGAGAGGCGTGCCTAGTCTGGCACAACTGGACAATTGTAGGCAACTTAAGCCACAGCAGAGAGTAGAACAAAAGGCATGCTCTTTGAAGGCAGACGGTCACTCCTTAGTCTTTTCTTTCTTGATCTTTCTGCGGCATTTAAAATAATTGAGTACAAAACCCTTTTGCTCTTGGCTTCTAGAACACCAAACTGTCCTGGTTACCCTCCGACCACACTGGCTTCTCCGGCTGGTTGTCTTGGCTGATTCTTCCTCTTGTCCCTGAACTGTGAATGTTGAAATGCTGCAGGGTTCACCCTCACCTTCCCTCCTCCCTCACACTCACCTTTGTAATGACCTCACTCAGTTTCCTGTCTTTAAATATGAGATATATGCTAATGACTCCCAAATTTAGATCCCCACCTGGGACTTCTCCCTGAATTCCTGATAAGTATATCCAACTGCCTAGTCAACATTTCCCCTTGCCTGTCCAACTGGATGTTGAATTTAACAGATCCAAAGCCAACTCCCGATCTCCCCTTCCCATCCTACTGCCCCTCAGTCTTCCCCTTCTCCGGTCTTCCGGTTGCTAGGCCAAAAGAATCAACAACGTCTTTGGTTTCTGTTTCTCTCACACCTCATATTCAATTCATCAGCAAGTCCAGTGGGCTCTGCCTTCAGAATAAGTTAAGAATCCTACCACTTCTCCTCACCTCCAATGGCACTACCCTAGTCCAAGCCATCATCAATTCTTGCTTGCTTGGATCATTGCAGTAGCCAAAAGCTATTCACCACCCCCACCACCTCTGCAGTCTGTTCTCAAAATAGCAAAGTGAGCCCAAGGGATCCTTTTAAAATCCAAGTTGAATCAACACTCCTGTGCCTAAAAGCTTTTAAAGGCTTCCTATTTAACCTAGACTAAAAACCTCTACCAAGTCTACAGAATCTGTTTCTGCTCTGGCCATACCTGACCTCATCTAATCTCCCCCTAGAACTATCCTTTCCAGTAGTCTTCTTGCTGGTCTTCAAATAGGCTGGACATGCTTCTGCCTCAAGGCTCTTCGCTGGCTATTCATGCTGCCTCCATTAGATCTTTCTTCAAATATCACCCTCTTACTGAGTCCTTCCCTAACTATCTTATTTAAAATTGGACACTCTGCTCCCCCACTGCCTGTAACTTCCACCCTTCATTCTCCCTTCCCTATTCCATTTTTCTCTATGACAATTATCACCATTGGACACAGCATATATTTATATATTTTGCTTATCTATTGATTTATCTATCTATCAATATCTTCTCCCCTGTGCTGCCCACCGATCCCACAAACACTATACTCCACAAGGACAAGGATTTTGTCTGTTTTGTCTGATCTATAATCTCCAGCATCTAGAATAGGACCTTTCAGTAGTGGTCACTAAAATATCAGTTGAATGAATAGTTTAAAAAGTGAACGGATGAGTGAGTCCCAAAGGGGAAGCAAGCATACCCGACTTCCTCCTTCTGAACTCAATAGTCAGAAAACTCCCAAGATACTCTGGTGCAAGTTCCTCCATATGGTGATCTGAAGTTTGGAGAATAAGTGTTCCCCCCAAAAGGTGATGGAGGAAAATGTAAAAACTTATTTAAAAATGTCTCCTCAAATAAGACCAGTGTTGGTCTTAAAGATTGGGGAAGTATGGCTGGGCGCAGTGGCTCAGGCCTGTAATCCTAGCACTCTGGGAAACCGAGGCAAGAGGATTGCTTGAGCTCAGGAGTTCAAGACCAGGTGAGCAAGAGCAAGATTCTCTCTACTAAAAATAGAAAAATTAGCTGGGCGTTGTCATTTGTGCCTTTTGTCCCAGCTACTTGGGAGGCTGAGGCAAGAGGATCGCTTGAGCCCAGGAGTTTGAGGTTGCAGTGAGCTATGATGATGCCACTGTACTTTACCTGGGGTGATACAGCAAGACGTTGTCTCAAAAAAAAAAAAAAAAAAAACGATTGGGGAAGTAGAGGAAAGACTAGCTTCACGTAAAATCTTCCAGGAGAAGAACAAAACTAGGGTTTTAAAAATTAAGTCAGAAGCAGGTGCAGCGGTGCATGCCTATAATCCCAGCTACTTGGGACACTGATGTGGGAAGATCGCTTGAGGCCAGAAGTTTGAGGCCAGCCTGGGCAACATAGCAAGACCCTATCCCTTAAAAAAAGAATAAAAATTAAAAGAATAGAAGAAAATAGGCCAGGCGCGGTGGCTCACGCCTGTAATCCTAGCACTCTGGGAGGCCGAGGCGGGTGGATTTTTTGAGCTCAGGAGTTAGAAACCAGCCTGAGTAAGAGTGAGACCCCCTCTCTACTAAA
>CAUYSK010056968.1:0-24319 GCA_963575035.1 Avahi laniger | reverse complement strand
CACACGCACATATATATTTTCTTTTTTTTTTTCAGAAAAATCATGGTAAGGAGTTAGAAAAATTTTATCCCTATGGAATATAATAGAACTGACTTCTTAGAAGGAATTGAGTTTCCTCTCAGTGAATTCTACAAGAATCTGGATGATTCTTGATAGGGATGACATAGGGAGATTACATCAGATAATCTTTTAACTCTGAAATCATGTGTTTCTTTCAGTGTATTTTATTCTTACCTCATTCAAATCTTTGGCTTTTGTCCACTCTTACAACAAACATTTTTTCATCACCTACGATATGCCAGGCACTGCGTTAGGTGCCAGACAACGTGTGTGGTCAATGCTCACTTAACATAATTTTAATATGCAGGATGTAATTTGGTGGCATGGAAAGAAAATGGGATAAGAGCCAAAGTATCCTGATTTGGATACAGGTCTCACTTCAACCTGTCCCCAAGACAGACTGAGAAGGCATCTCACCTGGTCGTGCCTTGAATCCTCTTCTCTAGTTGCTATGGTGTCACCATGGTATCCTTTGAGTTTCATTTCTGTCGCCCACTGATCTTTGCTGGCCTGGGTTCCACTGGTCACATCCGTTTATCAGAGATAAATACTAACTGATGACTTCTTCATTTCCCTCCCTGCAGTTTTTTTTTTATTTTTTATTTCAGCGTATTATGGGGGTACAGATGTTTAGGTTACGTATGTTGCCCTTGCCCCTCCCCAAATCTGAGTTTCAAATATGTCCATCCTTCGGGTGGTGCGCATTGCACTCTTTATGTATGTATATACTCGTCCCTTCTCCCTCCTCCCCCTTCCCCCTCCCCCCTCCCCCCTGTCCAGCATCCAACAGATGTTATTCTTATATGTGCACTTATGTGTTGATCAGTTAATACCAATTTGATGGTGAGTACATGTGGTGCTTGTCTTTCCATTCTTGGGATACCTCACTTAGTAGAATGCGTTCCAGCTCTATCCAGGAGTATACAAGATGTGCTATATCACCATTGTTTCTTAAAGCTGAATAGTACTCCATGGTATACATATACCACATTTTATTAATCCACTGGACATCTACCCAAAAGAGCAAATGATGCTGTATAAGAAAGACACCTGCACCTGAATGTTTATAGCAGCACAATTCACAATTGCAAAGATGTGGAAACAGCCCAAGTGCCCATCAAATTTCTTTTCTTAAACAACTTTTCATTTTCCCTGGAGTTAATAATTATTTTCTGATGTGATGTGTCATATTACTTATTCATTCTGAAGCTCTTTACTAGAGTCTTTATGCATGATTGTCTTTGTCCTGGAAGGCTTTCCTCCTCTCCTTTAAAAATATTTGGTTAACTACTACTCAGTGTTCAGGTCTCAAACTTCTGTGACCTTCTTTGTCTGGGTAAAATTCCTATGTTATATAATCCTATAGAATCCTATTTTGTCTCCTTCATAGATCATTATTTCAATTCGTACTTAAATATATATTCGTGTCTTTGAGAAATCTCCATACTGGTTTTCCATAGAGGTTGTTCTAATTTCCACGTTCTCACTTATAAGTGGAAGCTAAGCAGTGGGTATGCATGGTCATACAGAGTAACTTTAATGGGCATTGAAGACTAAGAAGGAATAGGTTGGGAGGAGGGTGTGGGTACGATGTATGCTATTCAGGTGACAGTATATTAAAAGCCTTGACTTCTCCACTATACATTTCATCCATGTCATAAAAAAATACTTATACCCCAAAATCTACTTGAATAAAAAAATGAAAAAAAGAGAGAAGCTGCTAAACACTTATCAATAAATTTGTCAAAATTGTAAAGTAAAAAAAATATTCGATTAATGGTTGAAAAATTCAAGGGAACAAGAATCTTTTCTGATTTTGGTTGTGATAATATTCTTAACACTTAGTATAGAACCTGGCAAACAACAACAACAACAAGAAAATCTTATTAGGTATTACCATTTGCCAGTCACTGTTCTAAGTGCTTCAGTTATATTAATTTGATTCTTAAAATAATATTATGGAGTAGATATCATTACCCCTACTTTACAGATAAGGAACTTGAAGCACAGAGAAGTTAAGTAACTTGAGTCATGAATATGCAGCTAGTAAGCAGTAGAGCTAAGATTGGAATCCAGTCTAGCACCCACTAATATTTATTGAGTAGATGGAATGAATGAATTGCAAATAGTTCTTTAGGACTCTTTTAGGAGAAAGCAGTAATGTAGTGGGCTGCCATTGGTCCGCTTTGGCTAGAATATTCATGAATAGTAAGTACAAACTGCATTATTATGACACATTTAAGTAAACTAAAAGAAAGGCAACATTGGAAGCTTTTATAAATCAAGCCCTTAATTCACTTAGGTCTATGTAAAGAAAACTGTGCAGAGTCAATCCTCACCTTCTAAGTAAATTGCCCAAACTATTAATATTTAAAAAAATGAAGTGCACTTGTTTATTAATAGTGCGTAAGCTAGCTGGGTGGTTTTCTTTCTGCTTCTCCTTTCTTTTGTTGGTTTATGATGCTTTATGCAAAAAGTACCTTATTGAACATCGATAGCCTAATCTGTTGGGATATAATATTTTTATAAAACAATTCAGATATTAAGAATTATAGTTTTCCCTTTTGGGCTGTGATTTACCCATTTTTAATGCTTTCAAGAATACAGTTCTGTAATAGATGAATTGTAAAATCATAGCATACCCAATAGCTTTTCCCTCTACTGTCTTTTACTTCAATACTTCTTGCTTCCTTAGTATACCAAGTTTCAATCTATAATGTACAACAAAAACCTTATCAACTCCCCAAACCCCTATTTTTACTAAATTTATATAAGAGTTTTTGTTTTCTTAGAAATGTTTCAAGATAAATGTTAGGGCAAAACATTCATCCTTTGTAACATGTCTGTGTTTGTTTCCCTCTTCAACTAGCTCAGGATTTTGTTTTAGTGGAAGCTGTCTTGTCTTATTAAGAACTTTAGCTGGCAACTAAAATTTGTATTGGCAGAATTAATTGCAAAGAGAATTGCTTCCATGGGTTTACTATAGATATTTTATGAGTTGATGTTATTTCTCTAATATTTTACTATTTGAAATGAAATTGTGTATGCTTTCCCAAAAATGATGGTACAATGTTTCACTAGAGTTAAAAGTTTCATTTCAAAATTGGACTTTTGCAAGACAGACTGCTGTATAAAAGTTACAGTGAAAGGCATTAAAAATTATTGTGTCCTATTAGAGAAATGTGATGGTTGTTGCAAATCACCAAAATGGAGGTTAATCGGAAGTTGGTGTAATTTCATACATCCGTGTATTATAGTACTCTGAGTGACTTACTTTAAATCAGAATACTTTTGCTGTACTTGGATAAGCTTACGTAGAAAAGATCTAGTAAGAGACTTAGTATTATGTAAAAGGGGGAGATATGTGATATCCTTCTAGGTGTAATTTAAGAATACTAAAATTCATGGAGTCATAAAATCTAGAAAAGTTATGGGCATGGAGTGACTTTTATGAATGATCAGATAAGGGTAAAATGTTGCACTGGCTTAGGCAGCTGAAGGAACTCAGAAAATTTCACCCCAAAATATTCCTTGGTATAAAGAGTATTTTGACTTAAGTGCTCTTGGAGATTAACAGGCCCTTAAAAGAGGCTTTCCCTCTATCTTCATAAATGGGACTGACCTGATCAGAAGATCAAAGAGGGCAATTGACTTCCCTTCCTCTCTCTGTTATCTCAATACATTGCAGAACGCAACCAGACCTAGCCCAAGTCATTTAAAACATAATACCTGCCTCTCCGGTTAATTTGCAAGTCAATCTGTTTCTCTGATTCATTCACCCTCCCTAGCAACTGTCTAACCTCTAAACAGAATTACCTATACTCCTCATTTCCTCCCTCTCCTCTGAAAGGCCTGCATAAAGATATCTAAAACTTCATTGGGATATTGGGTAATCATTCTGTGGTTCTCCCCATGCTCATGGTAAATAAATCTTTCTGTTATTAATGTGCCTTAATTGTGAGTGACCTTTAAGTGAACTTTTGGGAGAAAGGGCAAATTTATCCTCACCCATACACAGTCAAGGAGTAGTTTGCTGATCATGTTGTAGTGATGGAATAAGTAGAATAATACCAAGGATAAATAGGGCCTGCTGTATAATTTTTTCACAAGTGTTTGACTTGTTCATTTGCTTTCATTAAGAACCAGGGAACGGGCAATAACATCCTAGATTCTCCTGAGGACCAAAGCAATCTCAGAAGAGATAGCTTTACACATTAAAAATGTTCATGAAAGGTACTTCACATCCTGAGTGCCTTTCACACGGTAGACACTATGTTGAATGAATGAATAAAATGGTATGTAGAAAGAAGAGACTGGGAGAAGAAGATGAATGTAGAATTATTTTGTTCTAGAGGGCAGTGACCATTGTGAACTAAAATAAAATCTCAAGGTTTCCCCCCACCGGCTGACTGGATGGGTCCCCCTCTTGGCAAAGGGGATATTCTAAAATTAAATTGCCTGCCATGAGGAGGGAGGTCAGACATGCCTCATCATGCCCCTCTCCCTTTTTGGAGATATCCTTTGTAACTCATTAACAGGCCTAAGGCTATTTAAGACAAACCTGCAGGTCCTCAATTTTTGTCTCTGATTAATAGACCTCCTTATCTTAAAACATGCCAAGCCTTTTTACAAAGCTTCATGTCTTTAACCAATTATAAGTCAAAGAATCTTTAAACCCACCTGTGACCTGTAAGCCCCACCCCCTCAAAATGGCCTACATTTTTGGGCCAAACCAATGTATGCCTTCCCTGTATTGATTTATGACTTTACCTATAACCCTGTCTCCCTGAAATGTATTAAACCAAACTCTAACCCAACCACAACAAGTCTGTGTGCTCAAGGGTTTTTTGGTGTGGCTCTGGGTCATGGTCCTCAAATTTGGGTTAGAATAAATCTCTTTAAAATTATTTTGCAGGGTTTGACTTCTTTTCCATTGACGCCATGATTTTTCTCTCCATCAGATTACCTCCCTTTCTACCTTGCTATGCACTTGGAAAAATTACTACCTGGAATATTATTTAGGCTTCAATAAAAAAGAATTTATTCACTAATCAAAGATTTTCAAGCACATGCTAAGTAGCTGCAATGTGCTAGATCCTCGGACTATAAAACATGTTTATGTTCACATGTAGCTTACATTCTAGCTGGAGCACAGAAGGGAGGGGAGAGAGAGAGAGAAAGAGAGACAGTAAGAGAGACAGAAATAGACATAGAGAAACGTAGAGAGAGACAGAGAGAATCAAAAAACAAATACCTGTCAGGTAGGGCATAGATAATGATAAAGCTGTTTTACATAGGATAGTCAATAGGCTGACTTTTGAGTAGTGACCTGGATGAAGTGAGGAAGGTGGCCAAGCAGGTATCTGGTGAGAGTATTCCAGAGGAGAATGAAGAGGTAGATGCTGCAAATGATTTGGTTCCCCCATTACCCCAGCATGTGTCTGGCAGCAAGCTGCCTTGAATGTCTAAGACTTTTCCAGTATGTCTCACCATTCTGTCTTCTTGGGGAAGCTCCAGTGATTTACCTCTTTATCGCCCTTCTGTTAATAATAATACCTCTCATTTATTGAGTGCCAACCAAGGCTGCAGATACTGGTTATCTAATTTATTTCTCACAACAACTCTTCAAAGCAGGCTTTACTATCTCCATTTTAAAGATGAGAAAACTGAGGTCTTAGGAGGTCACATAAGTTGGTAGCAGTGGCAGATCTCGAATTGAATGGAAGTTTTCTAATTCTGAAGCCTATTTTACCATTTGGCATGGTCTTTCAATATTAATTTGGCTTATCTATGCACCACAACCTTGCTTTCAGGTAAGAGCTAGTGTGTCTAATATACAAAATTATGTTAATGAGTTAATATTTTTAAATTTAAACATTTTATTTTGATATAATTGTAGATTCACATGCAGTTGTAAGGAATACTACAGAGAGATCTTGAGTGCCCTTTACACAATAATAACATCTTGAAAAACTATATTACAATAGGAAAGGGGAAAATTGAGGCAAGTCTTAAAGATTGTACAAAACTATAGTATAATACCAGGATTTAACATTGACAAAACCCTCTGATCTTGTTCAGATGTCCCCAGTTTTACCTGTATGTGTGTGTGTGTACATATATATAAGTGCATATGTATATGTGTGTATATATATGTGTGTAAATATATATATTTAGTTCTGTGTAATTTTATCAAATGTATAGGTTCATGTATCTATCACCACTGTTAAGACACTTCCATTACCACAAAGATCCCTGGTGTTGCCCTTTTACAACTATACCTATTTCTCCTCGCCCTCAAATGCCTTGTATTCTTAACCCCTGGCAATCACTAATCTGTTCTCCATTTCTATAATTTTTCATTTCAAAAATCTTAAATAAATAGAATCATATAGTATGTAACCTTTGGGATTGTTTCCCCCATCATAATTCTATAGAGATTCATTCAAGTTGTGTGTATCAGTACTCCAGTTCTTTTAATTGCTGAGTTGCATTCCATGGTACGGATGTTCTGCAGTTTGATTGACCATGCAATGACTTAAATTTTATCATTTTTAGGAAATATGTTCATTATAATAAGGGCTACCTTCAGACAATGTCCTAACACAAAGCAGGTGTTTTAATGTTGAGAACATCAGTTGTTGTAGACTAGAGGGTTTTTTTGGAAGGCATGATCTTGGGTTACTTCTTTTATAAAATTTTTTTTATAGATTTAGGGAGTACAAGTGAAGTTTTGTTACATGGATAGATTGTGTAGTGGGAAAGTCTGGGCTTTTAATGTACCCATCACACGATTAGTGTACATTGTACCAAATAGGTAATTTTTTATCCTTTAGCCCACTCCCATCCTCCACCTTTTGGAGTCTCCAGTGTCTATTATTTTACACTGTATGGCCATGCATAACCATTATTTAGTTCCTACTTATAAGTGAGAACATTGGATTACTTCTTGATTCCACCATGTAAGTATATGATGGTAGGAAATCCATTTTCCATTTTATGCTTGATCTTACTGACAGTATTTCAAATGATACTTCGGTAGTATTTCTTGTAACTGGATGAGATACAGTGCTTTGCAGGAGAAAAAAACATTTCTATTTTGCACATTGTCTCAACTTTATAAGAAGGGTTGCTATATATGTAAGCGTGGTTCATTTTTTCCAAAAGAGAGAAAGATAGTAATGAGAAATACCATGTCTATCTTTTATATCTTATGGATGCATGTCAAGTGGTTTTTCTCTTGGCTGCTTCTTCTCCACTCTAACCAAACACCACAACTTACCATCTGCTATAAACCCTAGGTGAGTCAAAATTGTGGATTGCCTCCTACTGACCCAGGAAACTTATATTTAAAAACTCTTTTGCTTCATGCAAATAGTTGGTTTTATTTTTTTAAAAAAAGGTATATTCTCTATGTGTTGTTTGGCCTCAACATGCTTTTTGGGTCTCAATTGCTGGTCCCCTTACTGTGTTTGTTCTAGGTTCCTGGATTATCGCACTGATTTCTTCTTGTCCTGCCTATACTGACCTTGAGACCCTGCGGCATCTTTAAGACTTGTCTCAATTCTTTTCTTCCTTATTTATTATCTACTACATCAAAAGCCCATTGATATGTATACTCTGGCCAGTCAGGATTTAAAATGATAATTTGTGTAGTGCTGTGACGTATTTGAGGGAGACATATGAACCTTTTCTTTTAATCTATTAGCCTAGGAGGGTGAATAGCACTTCAATTTCTCTATTAACTTACCTAGTACTTATTGAATACTTATACTGTGTAAGATAGCATGCTAGATGTTGTGATGGTCACAAAGATGAGTTGCTAAGGAATATGTTCTAATGGAAAAGGTAAGACAGGTCTATCACTCTTAATACAAGATGCTGTTAAGGCTGGTGGAAACCTGAAAGGATCATGAAGATTCATTGGCCTTATTTTTTTTTTAATATTATTAATCTGATGACTTTGTCACCCTCTATAGTGTACAGAATGCATTCAGAGCTTACAAGATATTTTTATTTAATCTTCATGTTTTTTTCCTATGGATTAAGATAGTAAAGATCAGACATGTGGTAACAGAGTTCAAAGACAAATTCAAGGCTTTGAGTGCAGTATTTATGAGGCTTTACCAAGAGGCATTATGTTTTTATTTTTTGTTTTATTAAGAATTTTAAGTTTTTAAAATTTACCCAAGTCTGCATGGCCTACTGTGTGACTGAGTGCTATAGAGGTGATGAATTCAGGAGTCGATTTCGATTATTTCATTTTTCTTTAAAATAATAACCCTCAAAATAAATACTATTTTTCTGCTATAAAAGATGAGAATTAACTCTCCATGGATATAATTTTGAATTATGTTGATTGGAGGATAAATCAGGAGAACTGCATCTGAGTATATGAGTGTTTAAATAATTATCGTTAATTTAAGTGTCCTTAAGAGAGCTTTAGCTACTCAAGTGAGCATTTGCTTAGTTTAAATTGAATTAAAAGCGATCTATGGGAGAAACAGTTTCTAAAGCATAACTCAAGTTTTGTGGAAATGAGAGGAATCAGAGATGTGTGTTACAGAGGCTTAATATTGCAAGGATGGTATTTTGAACCACACTTATACAGATATTCCTGAATATTATATTGGTTCAAAATAACAATGTCAAAGAAAACTTATGCTAAACGGTTCTTTCCTGTGGCCACAGAGCTCTATAAAAAGTCCATTTCTTGCTTTCAAATTTAGGAGCATCTAGGAAATTCCCTGAAGGATAATTTTATGTAGAGTATACTGAAATATTCCAATCTTTGCTCACCTTCTGGGTGGCTGACCAGAACTCACAAGGGAAGGAGAACGCATAGTACTGATACGTAACATGAAGTAGGTGTCAATTCTTTGTTCTAGAAATGTGGTTTTTGGAGAATTGCATGAGTAAACCAATATATACTATATGTCTATTGTATCTCTGATGGGAATCACTTGGGCATGGTTTAAATCTTAAAATCATCCTGTCTGGTTTGGCACCCCTATTTTAATGGGAAAAGCACTACTAGAAGTGAAAGCAGAAGGTGGTGAGAGGGACAGCTCTGGTAAAGAGCTGGGGGAAATGAACCTGACTATTACTATCGTGGATAGGATCGTTTGTACTGGCTCACTGATGTCATTATACTTTGAATACTGACATCAGAGGAAGCACAAGATTGTCTTTGATTACCAAGTAGGTTAGGTCAGGAAGCTGAGGCAAAACAAGCAACTGAATTATCCATCTGAAGACCTTAAGAAAAAGACCCAGGGAGTTTGCAAAAATTTAGGAGGGCTTAATATTCCAGGGGCTATGAGACTGGGAAAGGGGTTCAAGTCAAGCTTATCTAGATCTCAGGTGGCAGGGAACTGGCACAGAAAAGGGTTAACACAGCTGGCCTGAGACTATTACTAGAAAGGCCTGGTTGCGAGGTTAGCCCTTAGTTGGCATGTGAGTGCTTAGATTTTGGAAATGTTTCCATCGTTCCCTAACTGATAAGGGTGGTTTATTGTGCCTGAATTATTTGTGCAAACAATGTGGCTTGTGTTAAACACCTGATTTTATTCTGACAGTCTGGAATTTTGGTATATGCTAGGCAGAGGTGCCAACATGACCTGCCCCCAGTAAAATCTTGGACAGTGAGTCTCTAATGAGATTCCCTAGTAGTCAACTTTTCATTAGTATTACAATTCAATGCTGAAGTGATTAAGTTGCCCCATATGACATATGACTCTGCAGAAACAAGACTCTTGGGAGTTTGTTCCTGATTTTCTCCAGTCTCTGCTCCATGCATCCTTTCCCTTTCCTGATCTTGCTTTGTATCCTTTTGCCATAATATATCATAGCTGTGAGTTCTGTGAGTCTGCCTAGCAAGTCATTGAATCTAGGGTTGAACTTGGGGACTCCTGGCACAGAAGTGTAACTGGAATAGGTTGAGAATTATAATGTGGGGTATGGTACATTCTGGAACTTAAACCAGGGATGTTTGGAATAGCTCTTTACTAGTATTCAAACTCTTGACAACTTTGTCCAGAAATTAACTTGTGTGGATTGAGGTCCTTCTAACATAAGAACAATAAGATCAAATTAAAGAAGATGGAGCCAATAAATTCTTCTTCCACTCTCAGCATAAACTGTATCTAGTGAATTTAATCTATTAGAATGGATAATCTGTTAACGGAAAATTCCTAAATGGACATTTTGATGGAAAACCCCTAGTGCTAGCAATATAGGCACAGATAAGGGGAGAAAGACCCATCACTGGCATGGCAAGAATCTTATGGCCTGACATTAAGCATCCATAGTTAATGTGATAAATGTTTCTTAGTTAAATGTAAACTAAATTCCTTTCACCTTTCTGCTTTGCTGAATGTTTCTTTTTTATGTTACATATAGTAATTTTATTGATAGCAAACTCTGTTAGAAACCAAAGCAAAATAGTTTTACATTTAACAGAAAGTGCTAACTGAATTGCAAAGACCTGCAATTTAGTGTTAGCAGATAGTCTGGCTTATACAATCAATGTCCAAGAGAAAGAAGGCCTCTGTTTGAAAAAATAAACCCCTTTGTTTAAAAAAATTGCAACAAATGCTTCATTTTTAAAAAAGACTATTTAAAAGAGCATTTGAGGCCAGGTGCGGTGGCTCACACCTGTAATCCTTGCTCTCTGGGAGGCCGAGGTGGGCTGATTGTTTGAGCTCAGGAGTTCGAAACCAGCCTGAGCAAGAGCAAGACCCCATCTCTACTAAAATTAAAAAGAAATCAATTGGACAACTAAAAATATATAGAAAAAATTAGCCGGGCATGGTGGCGCATGCCTGTAGTCCCAGCTACCAGGGAGGCTGAGGCAGGAGGGTCGCTTGAGTCCAGGAGTTTGAGGTTGCTGTGAGCTAGGATATGCCACGGCACTCTAGCCCAGGCAAGAAAGTGAGACTGTCTCAAAAAAAAAAAAAAAAAAGAGCATTTGACTCTTCCTTAATCTGCCTATTCTCAAAGGTGAACTAGGAAAATCTCCCTTTGACACCTATAATGTGCAGTTTAGTTATATAGCCTTTTTTGGTGTTTTGACACTTAAAGACTTATGAAAACATAGAGAGGCTGCTACTCTGCAACATTTAGAATTCTACAAGGATTAGCATAGAAGATACTGGTTTCTTACATGAACAAACAAAACTGGATTTATACTCTGCCCTGTTACCTATTATAGGACCTAAATTAGGGGAAAGGGACTTGGAGTTATGTGGTCCTGGTTTTACCTCATTTTTCACTACCAACTACTGGTTGGTATCTTCACATAGTGGTAAAGTAACTGGCATGTTGCTCAAAAAGCAAGTGCATTTGGAATATTTCATATAATTAATTAATATATTTTAGATTAAGGTGAGTTATTTAGGAGAGAGGAGAGGGAGGACACTTTTGAGAGTGAAAGGGGAGCTATTAATAATTACATTGGGGATAACATGTATAAACTGGGACAGTAACCAAAATCAAGTTTGTCTGCTCACCATCCAAAAAGCCAGACATGAGAAGTGAGGGTTAGTGCATGGAAAGCAGCTTTTATTCAAGTGGTAGCAGCTTTAGGAGATCTCTGGACTCAAGTCCAAAAGAATCATCTCAATTTCTTGGACTGGCTGAAGGGATTTTAAGGGCGAAGCTGGTATGGAAATTATGTGCAGGAGTGGTACAGGGTGCAGGTCTGCTTGACGGCTTCCGATGGCTATGTAGAGTAATGGACCACCTGGAGGTCTGGTTGACGTCACTGCTGTGGCAGTCAGGTTATGAATTAAGCACACATTAACTTCTTGGAAGGGCCCCACTATCCCTGCTTTATGCCTGATTGCTTCAAGATTAGTCTTTGGAATTCTCAAGCAAAGCAAACAGGTAATTAGTTATATGTGCAGCAAGAAACAAAGCAAGGGAGGGGTTATTTTCTAAAATAAGCTGACAAACTGGCTGCACCGGTTATAGAACTATCCTGGGAGAACTGAAGCATGTGGTCATACCAGCTTTGAATGTGTATTTTCTACTCTTTTTCCTTTCATGGGTATTATGGGCATTTATGAAATTGTGAAGTATTTTAAGTGTTCTGAGAGAAAATACTCAGTAAACCTATGTTTATCAATAGTAAAACATGGCCTCAAAATTCTTTGTCGTTTCTCCCATTGAGAGATAGGGTCTATGACATCACTCCTTGAATCTGGGTGGGCTTGCGGCTTCTTTGACCAGTGATGGAATTGACGCTGTGTGATTTTCAAGGCTGAGTCAATAGATGATGGAGCTTTTGCCTTATTCCCTGGAACACTCCTATTCGGAGTCCTGAGTTGCCAGGTAAGAAATCTGACTATCCTGGGAACTCCATGCTGCAAGGAAGCAAAGCCATAGATATGGAAATGCCACATGCAGGGGTTCTGGTCAGCATTTGTAGTCTTCAAGTCATCCCAGCCTAGATATATGTGAGTGAGTCAGCCTTTAGATGATCCAAAGTCTTTCTAGCTGAGACTGGTGTCATCATGAGCAGATAAGAGCCATCCCTGCTTAACCCCTTCTAAATTTCTGGCCCACCAAGTTCTTGGTCATAACAAAATGGTGGTTTTTTAAGTCACTAAATTTTAGAGTAATTTGTTATACAGTAATAGTAATGGGAATACCATGCTTTCTATTTTTGCATTGATCTGTTTCAAGGTACTCCTGGATTTTCCCCAGTACCCTTGGCTCTGGGCAGAAAAATCTCATTCTTCTACAGACACACTATTAGTCTTCTCTGAGGTGGATCCTTATGTCTTTAGTCACTCTATCCACATATTAGCTCTGTTGAGGCACACCTATTTTCCTGAAACTTAATTGTGGACTCTGATACTCGACTTTCTTGTTTCCAAATTACATTATATCCTATGATACCAACCTTAGCACTTCAATCTATGCTATTTGTATTGCCCACGGTTTTTTGTGTGTATCTTTTCTTCTCAATTAGGTGGTAATAGAAGCTCCTTGAGGGCAGAGGGCATGCTGTGTATTTTGTCTTGGGTAGCACAGTGTAGTGATAAATGCAGGAGAGATTATCATACCCCCTGGGACTGTATTTACTAATACATTTTCAATATTTCTTTCTGATCTCAAAATGTAGTAGATCCCTGATGTTGGTATTTGAAACCATTATCAAGGATAATTCTGAATTGTAAAGAGAAAGCAGAAGAGACTATTTTAGATGTGTACGTGAAAGACAAGTTAATGAGATGCTGGGAAACAAAAGCACACAATGAATAACTTTATTTGTGGGGTAAACAAGGCTCTCAGAATGTGCCAATGCAAAATTCTTTATTATTAGGTGGATTTAGATTCTTCTAAGCTTTTGATCATGTTTTACAGGATAATAAAGCTTCTTGGGGGAAAAGTAAAGACTAAAATCTTTCCCATAAATTAGTTGATGCTTTTATTTTCTCTAAATCAATATTGTGTTCAAATAAAGAAAGCTCTAAGGGAGGTTTCTTAGCAATGGATGAAAGGAAATTCTCAAAGAATTAGAAATATGTTAAGGAGATGCAGAAGAACATTTTAAGGTTAATTGCCTAGGAAGAATTTCAATTTCTAGGACTGTGAACATAGGGTAGTCCTGATAAAATATAACACTCCTGCAGTGTCTTGTGGGCTGACAATAATACCATTTTATCTCCTCTTCCAGATCTTTACTGAATGCTGAAATCTATAGTAGAAGTTTGAGGTAAAATTTCCAAGTTTTCCATTTCATCTCCTGGGAGTGGCAGAAAGTATCTAGGGAAGATTTGATGCTATTAATAGATTAGATAACAATGTAGACAAAATATATGGAACTATAGAGAAATGTTGTCAGAGGTAATTTTTTCAAAGAAACACACAGTAAAGACACCATTGCACAAAACTAATTATGAAGGGAGTCTCTTGCTCAGTTGTTTTAAGACAAAGTACCAATTTCAGTACAAGTGCTAAGTTGCTGTAGAGCTTTTTTCCCTACCTAGCTTACTGTTATAAAGTGAATGTAGAGTTTTGTTCATAACTGATGATCTTTCAGTTTCTGCTTTTTAGGATTTTATTCTGCCTCAGAAGTTGCCTTATTCCAGGTCTCCAGATCAATATAATATCTTTGATCCTATAAAAAATGTTCACATTTTATTATTTTGCAGATGTGATACAGGGTTAGAGAGTTTTTAGTAATTACTTTTTTTTTTAAAGGACCTTTGACTTTACTAGTTCTATGGCTTCTAATTAATCTTAGTTTTGAGCACTAGGAACAGTGGTTGACCCAGAATGTTGCTTCTTATCAGACTTTGCACAGGGAGAATTTTCAGGACCTATGTGCCACAGCTGTTCTTGAAATAAGTTCAGGACCCTAGTGATATAAGTTGATGGTCTCAGAAACCTAATTTAATTAGGTGTTTATAGAACATTGCAAAGAAATCAGACAGTGAACACCCCTTGGAAAAGTGACAATGGATACATAGCTTAATTCTCAATGTTGGGGATACAGGAAGAGACAAACTGATAGAGCATGCTCTGTGGCTCCTACATATGAGTGCTTGGTTGTTCAAAGTGAATTGAGTCTACTGATTCCTTCTTTTATTAAACATTTCTTGGTTTATGAAAGAAATAGCAGAGATACAACAGTATATCTTTGAGGAACATATAAATCTCAAAAGTGTGCAGCTCCAATTCATTAGAGAAGGGGTAGAATCTGGAACACAAATATATATTCTAGTCGGTAGGGACAATGGTGGTCATCCTCTGTTGTTTTTATTGGCTAGATCACAGTGGGACTTAAGAAGGGCAGGTGACAACGTGTTTCCAACTTTTAACGAAATTTTAGAGTGTTCGTATATTATGCATTCTATTTGAAATGAGAGGTTCACACTGAGAAAAGAGAAAAGGGGAAGAACAACTTAAGACTTAGGTTCCTATGGGCTGGGAAACATTCATATCGAGGAATGATAATAAAATTCACAAATTAGCTTTTTGCTTACTTTTAATAAAAAATCTAACAGGGTTGATTGGGCATTTGGGGATTGAAGTATAAACATAATAACAATTCATTAATTTGTTAATTAGTTTCTCTGTTATAGGCCTCAATTAGTTTGATCTTTAATAATAGTAATGAAGCATAGTCAGAAAGAAATTAAGCTTGTTAAAGGGAACTGCTTACCTGCTATTATACACTCTGAGTCCCAGAAACTCTCCACACTCCCTATTTGTAAAAGTAATATGTGCTCTTTATAGAAAATTTTTTGATATAAAGAAAACAAAAATCCTTTATATTGCTACTACCCAGCCAGAACTCCTGTTAATGCTTTTCTCTATTCGTATTTTGTACATTATTGAGATACTACTGAATACATTTTCCTGCTTTTGAGTATTTTCCAGTTTTATTGCAAATTCTTCATGAACATATTTAATGCTTGTATAATATTCTGTTGATTCCTGATTTAACGTCTACTATCCACTTTGAGCAGAGTCGACCCTTCTAGGTATAGCAAGCATTAGGGTGAGCAGTCTAAATAGGCTGCTGCAATCCATTCAATCTCAAGCCAATTTACTCAGGCCACCAGAAAAATGAGCTTTGCCTTTTTCCAGATAAGTCTTTTTCTGGTAATGATACAGACAGGTAGAATACATTTTATGAATGCACAAAACTCTTTTTTTTTTTTTTAAAGTACAGGGTATGACCAAAGTCAGCAATAGGAACAACAGGTCTGCCATACCTAAGACATCCCCAGGAACCCAGCCACAGTGAAATCCCTGACATATAAAACCCAAAGTCATTGCCTTTGTCATTTAGAAACTTTCACTTCACTAATTCGGTGGTCCTCTAACCTTCGCAAGATAGAACTAACAAGGACATATTGCTCTATTTTTACTTAGCAATTACCTCATGCATACACTAAGTTTTCTCAAAATATAGGTAGCATAAAGAGGAGGGCTCAATTTTACTACAACAGAATAAGGTGCATATTCAATTTTTACTGTTACTTTATCCTTACTAGGTTAAACTCCTGTGAAGGTCTTGGTGAACCTCATTTCTATACTTTTATTAATAAATTTTCTGCAGTATATTTCTTCCTTTTTCATCTGATTTTCCATAGGGTTATACTTACTAGTACATTCTACCCTGTATTTACTGACAACTTCTTTTGTTTCTAACAATATTTAATAACAATCTCTCCTCCAATACTGATAGCTCTGAACAATATCATCTATCACGCCATTCAATACATTCCAGTGTATAAAGATACTATGATTTCTAGCATGCAAAAATTTTCTCCCATTCTGTAGGTTGTCTGTTTGATCTTGTGACAGTTTCTTTGGCTGTGAAGAAGCCTTTTAATTTGATCAGGTCCCATTTATTTATTTTGGTTGTTGCTGTAATTGCCTTTGGGGACTTCTTCATAAATTTTTTGTCTAGTCCAATGTCTAGAAGAGTATGAAATTGGGATTTTAAAATGGCTTCTTAACAGTAGGATGTTTGGTGACTTTGGAAGACAGGGAGGCTGGAAAAATAGGGGCGGATTTGGGTGATAGTCCCAGCCATAATATGATAAGGGCATAAACAAGGTTGGTGACAGTATTAAGAACTGACATGAAGAAATGTATGTGAAAAACACTGGAATGGAGAATATTGTTGGGGAAGAAAATTTGGAAAGTTAGTTTGGAGTTAAAATTTAGGGACCCTTGAGTGTCTCACTAAGGAGGTTTGACCTTGGGAGACTCACTAAGACTCTCCTTAGATTTTCGTACATCATACAACTGACACCCATTAGGGGCTTGTCTTAGTCAGCTCAGGCTGCCATAACAAAATACCACAGACTAGGTGCTTAAACAATAGAAATTTAGTTTCTCACAGTTCTGGATGCTGAAAGTCCAGGATCATAGTGCCAGCGTGGCTGATTTCTGGTGAGGGCTCTCTTTCTGGCTTGCAGATGGCTACCTCCTCACTGTGTCCTCACATGGTCTTGCCTCTGTGTACCACATCCCTGGTGTCACTTCCTTTTCTTATAAGGACATCAGTCCCATTGGATTAGGGCCATATCTTTATGACCTTATTTAACCTGAATTCCTCCTTAAAGGCTTTATTTCCAATATAGTCACATTTGGGATTAGGGCCTGAACATATGAATTTTGCAGGGACAGAAACATTTAGTCCACAGTAGAATGATTTCTAGAAATACTGCTAAAAATATTAGGAAACAGTTTTATGGGTAAAGAACTATGTTCATGATAGATAATGATGAGGATACCCTCTGTTAACATAGATCATTCCTATGCAAAAATCTTTTCTAGCTATGGAGAGATGTGCTAAATAAAAATAATCTGTGTAAAAATTTAGAGAGTAGTTTAGCATAGCTATCATATTTAAGGCCCTGAAACAGTAAACATAATAGAGTCCATCGGTTGCATTCCTTACTCAGATTTTGTGTTTTTGAGATAAAAGAAGTAAGCTTTATCAGTAATGCAGTCATTAATGTGTTCAAGGCTGCAGAAATCATTGAATTATCTTTAAAATAAAATCCTTCACTGATGTGGCTAATGCTGCAGGAATCAAATTCATTGGAAGTAGACATTGTCTGATGACTGACCTCCTTAATGTATTAAATAGCTTTTACTTTACATGGAGACATCCTGAGCTCTGACTTGAGCTATTATTCTATAATATCAGCTTCATTGAGAATTAGTACCTAATTATGAGACAGTTGAGCCTAATACCACATTGTAGTTAGCTGATGAATTCTTAGAGAAGGAAGATTGATGTACATAAGATTCATACATACAGCACTCAGCTTTCATTCAGCCACCGCATTTTCCTGCAGTATTTTTCTATAGCTGTTTTCCTGACTTTCTCTCCAAATCTCTCCAACCTTGATAAGGTGCTCAAAATGCCCAACCTGGATATTTCTGGGATTATAGAGATCCGACTGAGGACCCTGGGCAAGTGACTTTGAAGTCGCTCCATTTATTCTGCTCATTAGCTGTTTCTTGTTAATTTCTTGCGCCAAGAGCAAACTGAACCCCAGTTTTCTGTCCCACCCCAGGCCTCAGTGCCAAAGAGAATGTCAAGTGCTGACTCCTCAGCTCATGGACCAAGAGCTGGGACTCCAGCTCCAGGCCCTGAGCCAGGTGGGTGCTTCACAGATTAGTTTTTACTGGTACTTTTTGAGGCCTTAAGAAGGAGAAAGCCTGAAACAAAAGAGGAGTGGAATGATAAGGCGGTTATTGCTGCAGAGAGGATGGAGACAGGATCAGAAGTGTGGTCAACAGAAATGAAGAATGGCCATGGGGACTTGGTTATTTACTGCTGTCATCACCTCTGGCAGCCATCCTAAGACAATGGCAGATCCTATAAAGAGTGTTTGAGGAATGATTGAGATCTAATAGCAAGGGCTTAAATCTTGAGGGCTCTGGTTCTGTCTCTGACTTTGATTTATTGAATGACCTTTGGCTTTATCATCCTGCTTCCATCTCCTTCAAACCCTGACCCCAATATAGACCATACTTTCATAGTGCACTGGGGGGAGTATGTTCTGCTAGCTGGAACATTCGTTTCTGGGGGCTGGAATTCTACCATCTGCTGTGCATTTGGCCCACACTTAAAGTGAGTTATATACAGAAGTCTCTGAGCCTCAGTATCTCTCTCTCTCTCTGTAATAGACATATACCACAAAAGGATCTTTTTGGGGCCAAGGGGTGTCTATTAGCATAGAATGTACATGAAAATTTACACATGTGTTTGTGCTCTTGACGTTGAATGAGATATTCTCCATCATAATTTCTATTATTTATTGTTTTGGGTTTTCTTTTGTTTAAGTTTAATGAGGAAACTGCGAATTTTTCAGGCTTTGAATTTGCTAAGCATGTCTTCATTATATGCAGATCAGCTCATGTTAGATGCTTAATGTATCAGAAAAATCAGGAATGCTACTTCCACATAAAGAAAGCAAATGAAAAATAGGAGAGCCCCTAGAGACATTCAGCCACAAGGAAGAGAAAACTCACATCTTTTCCAGCACTTATGATGTGCCTGGTGCTCAAAACATGTGATTTTATTTAATCCTCTCACTAACCCTGGGAGGCAGGGACTACTATTTTCCCCATTTTACAATGAGAAACTGATGCATGAGATAGGTTAAATAATATGCCCAAGGTCACAATGCTAGTAAGAGTCTGAGCAGGGACTAGGATGTCTAGAAGGTTCCAAGGTCATTATACCATGCAGCCTCCAGAAAACTTGCTTTCTCTCTTTAACAACCTGTTATATTCTTCTGCGGACACCCTTGATACCTGAGGAAACCATTTTGAAGTTCGAGTCCCTATTCACACCTCTGCTGTAACTAAGCTGAAGCCACCACAAGCTTAGACATCTGGGGAAATATGCCAGGTCTGGGCCAATGGAGAAATTCTCAGAGGCCCAGGCCATCTGAAAAGGCCTGGATTAGCAATGTGACCACCAGAGGGTGACCGGTCTGATGGGGAGACATAAAGAGAAAGTAAGCCAGAGCAGCTGAGAGAGCAAGACTCCAAACCTCAGGGAGCCAGCTAGGGTGAGCAACTCCACAGGCTGAGTGGCTAAGATGCAGGGGACCCAAAGACAGAAGTATTCAGACAGGTGAAATGAACACTCCCTTCTGTAGAGCTCTCTGGTGCTGAAGTGTGGGTGCGTGGGGGTGACAGAGAGAGCAACACTCAGGTGGAGCAAAGGAGGGAGACAAAGAGATTAGGCACAGAGAAAAAGAAAGAATATATCCAGGTAGCATTTGTGCAGCCCAACCAGGGCAGTACAAGTGTCACAGAGCACATTACAGTCCCAGAATGCCATAGTCATCACTGTGAAGACTACGTCCTCATTGCAGACACTTGTACTAGAGAGTTTCCAGATCGCTCTGATCACTCGAGTAGACTCTTCTGACTTTTCTTCCACTATCCCTAGCCAGAAAGCCTGCTCAGCACTGATAATGAACTTCCAAATTACAGATGCTTTAGATGAAACATGAAATTTTGTCTCACCACAAAAATGTCCTAGCTGAGCTCATGTTTACCCAACTATCTAATTTTCACCTTCCAAAATAGTATCACACAACACCTGGTGTTGAAGCATCTGCGCGCATGCATGAGTGTGCGTGTGTGTGTGTGTGTGTGTGTGTGTGTGTGTGTGTGTGCATGGTAGGGTAAGAGACAAGAAGAAAGGGAAGAAGGTGGAGAAATGTACATTTGTGCAGCTGAACCTCTTCCCTTAATAATTTCCCTCCATTGTCTGCACAAAGCTCTCGCAGCCGGAGTAGAGCAGAAGAACATGCAATTTGCTTCACATTGCTTTTCTTCTCTGGATCTCAGCAAGTCAGCAGGTATTCCTGGAAATGACATTAGCAAGAGACAGGTTGTTGCCAAAGAAGGAAAAAGACATTGCCAAGCGGGAAAGGCAGCTAGTGCCAGTATAAGGCAGTCCTGCAGTTGGATCCCCACCCCTCAAAGAACAAACAGTCTTTTCCTCACCCAAAGGTGCCCTCCATTTGGGCCTTTGCTGGACCCCTTAGCAGCCAGCAGCCTTGAAAGAAGGACATCTCAGCTGGGTGTGGTGGCTCACGTCTATAATCCCAGCATTTTGGGAGGCCGAGGTGGGAGGATTGCTTGAGGCCAGGAGTTCAAGACTAACATGAGCAAAATAGCAAGACCACAACACTACAAAAAATTAAAAAATAATTGGGCATGGCGGCGCACACCTGTAGTCCCAGGTACTCGGGAGCCTGAGGCAGGAGGATTGCTAGAGCCCAGGAGTTAGAGGTCACAGTGAGCTATGATGATACCACTGCACTCTAGCCCAGGCAACAGAGCGAAAAAAGAAGGACATCTTGCATAAGTTCTTAAGTGACATACAGTTTTTCAGGTCATATTTCACATTTTATTTTTTTAAAACATGTCTCCAGTCATCAGTTGACAATTACATTAAAAGTGGATGATTTTGGTTTCCCAGGTTTGGTAGTGAGGCCTTAAACTTGCCCCCAACCTGGGCCTTCAGGGAAGTACACTGTTTCTGCAGCCCCCTACCTCCACCCCATTCTCGACCCTCCAAAAAGGGAGAATCTTAAATCAGAGGTCTATTGGCGGTCAGATTTAGTGTTACTTTGTACCCAATGTTGAGAGAACCTTGGAGTTGGGAATAATACTTTGCCAACTCATAAATGAACACATATCTCTAAATTTCAAATGCCCAGAACTCAGCAAGATTCTTTCCTTGTCCAAATATACTCCTTGTTCTCTCCAAAAAAAGGTACGAGGGGCTCAACAGGCAGTTTTGGACTCTGCTCCTCTGCTACAATTATCTTTAATAATAATAACGCTTGGATAGAAACACAATGTGTTAGCCTGGAACACTGAGTGGGTGTTTAATTGGCCCTGCCATGCTCAAAACCTAAGATAAAAATAAGACTGCTTAAGAAGCCCCTTTCCAGCTGGGCACTTTGGGGAGAACTTAGCATGCCACCAACTCTGAAATAGCACTATGTGCCTATCTGCCAGTCCTTAAATTAGCCCATTCTGTGCCAGGGCAATCAGGCTATTGAGCTTCCTGAACTGATTCAGTTCATGGAGGCCTATTCTTTTAGGTCAAGTCTATTTTTGTGGTGATCTGGCAGCTCTGAAATGTTTTTCCTTCTGAAAAGGCCTGGCACTTCTTTGTTTTTCTCTGGCATAGATGTGGCCTTAATGTAATGTTTGCAGCTTAGCAGGGAGACTTTAGAACAGTGATTCTCAAAGTGTGAGTTCTCAAAGTGGGATTGGAGGAACCTGGGCATCCCCAAGGTGCTTTCCTCCTCTGTTCAACGCCATGTTTGTGTGCAACCGGTTTTCTTCATTGACTGCATCCCAAACGACATAACTGCAGAGTAAAGGCAGAAGTGGATATGAGAATGCAACTCTTTTATTAAGCCAGACATTAAAAAGATTTGAAAAAATATAAAACAGTGCCACTCTTTGCACTGAATTTTCTTTTGTTTTGGAAAATAGAGTTATTTTTCATAAAAAATATTTTGCGGGTCCTATCTATTGCTATGTACCATATCTGTAAAGGAATTAATAAATATTTTACTAGCTCTATTTGAATTTTGAATATGGTACATAGCAATAGATATGACCTATAAAAACAAAAATTCTTTGGAAGTTCTTAATAATTTTTAAGAGTGTAAAGGGATCCTGAGACCAAAATGTATGAAAGCCACAGTTTTAAAGAGTTTAAAAAAATGCTTAGAAAAAGATGAAAACACATGTGTGTTGAAGTCCTATCAGGAGTTGGCTCCTGCCGCCAGCCTTCTGGACACTACAATTGTCTCCCTTCTGCTGGATATGTCTGGAGCACAGCATCATTTGGAATAGGCATCAGAGAGACTACCAAAAAACAATAAGCACCCAACTTAAAGTAACTACAGCATTTTTCAGCATAGTGGCTATAAGCTCAGGTTTTGAAGTCAGACAGATTTTGGTGAAAATTCTATTTTTGCAACTTATTAGTTAAATGACTGACTTAGTTGATTAATCTCTCTGAGCCTAGTTATTTCTTTCTTTTTCTTTTTTTTTTTTTTTGAGACAGAGCCTTGCTCTGTTGCCCAGGCTAGAGTGAGTGCCGTGGCGTCAGCCTAGCTCACAGCAACTCAGACTCCTGGGCTCAAGCGATCCTTCTGCCTCAGCCTCCCAAGTAGCTGGGACTACAGACATGTGCCGCCATGCCTGGCTAATTTATATATATATATATATATATACACATATATATATATATTTTTTTTTAGTTGTCCAGATCATTTCTTTCTATTTTTTAGTAGAGACGGGGTCTCGCTCTTGCTCAGTCTAGTCTCAAACTCCTGACCTTGAGCCATCCACCCGCCTCGGCCTCCCAGAGTGCTAGGATTATAGGCGTGAGCCACCGCGCCCGGCGGAGTCTAGTTATTTCTTAATCCATCAAATTGGGATGCCTATTTCAAAGGTTTTTTTTTTATAAGAATTAAAGGAAATGATGCATATGCAAAGTTCCTGGCACATAGTAGATGCCCAGCAAATGGTAGTTATAATCATTATCATTCCATGTAGCATCTTAGGAGGGGACTACAGCCTACGGTGACATGTAAATACCCTTGTAACCATGCAGCCATTCACAGTCCCCTAGAGCCCTTCCTCCAGGGTCTTCTTACCAACTGTTGCTCTCTGCCTGCTTGTGCACTTGTGTTTTCCCATGTCCATGTACACACACTCACAAATTCACTGGACAAACATTTACTGAGCACCTACTATGTGCCAGGCACTATTGGGAGTGAGGAAAAAAGCAAACATGGCAGACACTGTCCCTTACCTCAAGGAGCTTTCAATCTAGCTGGAGAGCCAGAGGAGTGAACAGGCAATTGCAGTAAGACAGGCGACTGTGGGAAACCAGGGGAGGGCACCTAACCCAGCCAGAACAGTTCTCAAAGCCAGACTTGTCAGCTATGTTAAAAGAAATTGAATTGACAGAAGACACAGGCCTTAAGGATCCCCACCCCTCAAAGACTTTCAAATTTCCTGTAGGATTACAGGCCACTGAGGGTAGAAGTGCTTGATTATGGACATCACTTCAGGAAGAGAAATATTTTCCTCTGGACATACAAGTCAGCCCAGTCAGTTCCAGGCATTCTTATGTATGGTTATCCGTTGATAAGAATTGTCTCCAAGCTCCCCAGGCCCTTTCATTAAAGACCATGTATCAAGGGTAGGCAGGCAAATGAAAAAAATGAGTAATGGACTTGAATAAACATGTCTCCAAAGAAGTGCATGAAAAGATGCTCAATATCATTAGTCATTAGGGAAATGCAAATCAGAACCATAATGAGGTAATACTACACACCCACTAGGATGGCTGTAATCAAATATGTAGAAAATAACAAGTGTTGGTGAGGATGTGGAGAAACTGGAACCCTTGTTCATTGCTGGTGGAAATGTAGAATGATGCAGCCATTGTGTAAAAAGGTTTGGTGGGGCCGGGCACGGTGGCTCACGCCTGTAATCCTAGCTCTCTGGGAGGCCGAGGCGGGCGGATTGTTTGAGCTCAGGAGTTCGAAACCAGCCTGGGCAAGAGCGAGGCCCCGTCTCTACTAAAATTAGAAAGAAATTAATTGGACAACTAAAAATATATAGAAAAAATTAGCCAGGCATGGTGGCGCATGCCTGTAGTCCCAGCTACTCGGGAGGCTGAGGCAGGAGGATCGCTTGAGCCCAGGAGTTT
>CAUYSK010056967.1:0-15455 GCA_963575035.1 Avahi laniger | reverse complement strand
GAATTTTAAGGTTGAGGAGGAGCCTTCGTAGTGGACAAGGGAGAAGAAAGATGGGTGTTCCAGAAATATAGCCTGCATAAGCAAAGATCCAGAAATCTGAAATTATCTGAGTCTTAGTGAAAACATTTAACACTGTTAGCTATATAAATATTTTTTTTAAGGGCCTAACACTGCAGGGCTGGGAGATAGAGTTACCCCTTTCCAGAGGAGGAGAAATTTGAGCTGAGTCTGAAGGACAGGAATTTGGTAAGTAGAGATGGGATGCTATGCCAGCCATTGTGTGATGATGATGAGGGGAAGGCCAAGGACACTGCAGAGATGTAAACCGTGACATCATTCAGCTGCTGAGTGAGCTACATTTTGTTAAAGTCACTTAAGAGTTTTCTATTATTTCAGCAAAATGTATTCCTAACTACAGAGTACCATAAGTGGGGAGCTAAAGGTGAGAGACTCTAAAATATGAAATTGGCTGACTCTAGGTGAAGCTATGGAAAAAAATATTCCATGCAAATGGAAATCAGAAGAAAGCTGGCGTAGCCACTCTCATATCAGAAAACATAGACTTCCAATCAGCAAAAGTAAAGAAAGATTAAGATGGTCATTATATAATGGTAAACGGAGCAATTCAAAGAGAAGGCATAACAATCCTAAATATTTATGCACCTAACACGGGAGTGCTCAGATTCATAAAGCGAACCCTACTAGATCTAAGCAAAGAGATAAACAGCAGCATTGCCAGCGACTTCAACACTCCACTGACGGAACTGGACAGATCATCTAAGCAGAAAATAAGGAAACAGTGGACTTAAACAGGATTCTAGAACAAATGGATCTAAGAGACATTTACAGAACATTTTACCCAAGAACTACTGAATAGACATTCTTCTCATCAGAACATGGAACATTCTCCAAGACTGGAGAATCTTAGTACACAAAACATGTCTCAACAAATTAAAAAAAAATTGAAATCATACCATGTATCTTCTCAGACTACAGAAGAATAAAACTAGAAATCAACTCCAAAAGAAACACTCAATTCTACACAAAATCATGGAAATTAAACAACCTGCTGCTGAATGATTATTGGGTCAATAATGAAATTAAGAAGGAAATCAAAAGATTCCTCAAACTGAATGACCAAGAGGACACAACGTATCAAATATGTTTAATCCATCAGTTTATAATAAGACAAACTAAACAAAATGACAAAAAATAAAATCCTCACTAATTACATTTGGAAAATGCACAACTTAACAACTCATTATTTTGAAAACAGGCAATTGAAGCAAAATGAAGAAAGAATATTTTGAAATCACTATTTTATACCCCCTAATAAAGAAAATGTCATTGATAACTAAAAATATTACATAGATTACGCGTTTCTGATGTAAGTGCAAAATGTTACAAAAAACAAACATGAAATTGTCTTTCAAACTACCAAAAAAACTAAAACTAGTAGTTTTTGTCCTTTGATAAAGCTGTCAATTTACAGAAAACACAACATAACGATATAACAAAGACACCTTACCAAATAAAAACCAAAAAATAAAGCAAACAAACAGAAACAATGAAGAAAATATTAAATGACACCACAGAAATTCAATAAAAATATTTAAACTAGGAAGCTATACAAGGCACGTAATCTGTTTTCTTCAACAAATATATTGTTATGGGAAAAAGAGAAAGGGAAGAGAAATCAATAAATTAAAAAAAAAAAGACACATGTCTCAGATGCATCCACAGGGGAGAAAGAGGGACATAGGGACATATCTATCAGATCACATTCCTCTTGGGTCAAAGTTTGCTCCCAGGGCAAGAACTTGCTCCCGGGGTTGTTGCTCACACATGAAGAATGAGCAGTTTCCAGCACTGTGAACGAAGAGTCCGCGGGACGGGAAGGGAAAGGTGTGACGCGTGGGCTGAAGGCCTGGCACTGCCAGGTTGCATTTGTGTGAAGCTGGCTGGAAGCGGCACGAGAACGGGCCAGTGCAGCAGTGTCTGAAATGAAGGATGGATGATCCCAGAGGCTCTGACGTGGCACAGGAGAGTATTCGAAACAGAGACACATCAAATGCCACGTGTAGAACCTTGTTTGGATCCTGATCATAAGAAACCAATTGTAAAACAATGGTTTTTGAAGAAATTTGAACACTGGATATTTTAGGTCATCAAGGCATTATTTTTTTTTCATATATATTACAATGGTATAGTGGTTATTTTGAAGCCATATCTATTTTTCGGAGGTCTATACTGAAATAATGCGGAAAAAAATATTAAATGGGAATAAAATTGATGTAACTTCAAGGAGAAATTGCCAAAATTATCAGAATGAAAACTTTAAACATTCCCCCTTTCAATGATTGGTGGATCAGACAATCAGTAACTCAGAAGATCTGAATAATTAATAAGCTTATTATAGTAGACATTTACAGAACACTTTCCAAACAACTGAAAAATATATATTCTTTTCAAGCACATATGAAACATATCCAAAAATTTACCATGTACTAGGATATAATCCATATCTTAACAAATGTCAAACAATAGGAATCAGACTCCATTCTCTGACCACAATGCAATTAACTTAGAAATGAATAACATGAAGGTAAGTTTTTAAATATATATATTTGGAAAATTTCAAAACACACCTGCATAACTCATGCATCAAAAAGAAATCATAATGGAAAGTAGAAATCAGAAATGCATGATAATGAAAGTACTAGAGATAACAAAACTTGAGATACAGATAACACAATAATCAGGAGATTTGTAGTTTTAAAAGTATATATTGGAAAAGAATAAACGCTGAAAACTACTCAGCTAAACATTAAACGTAAGAAGTAAAAGAACAACAAAAAAACAAAGGAAAATAAAAGGGAAGTACTATTTCCAGAAATATGGCAAGTTATTTAGGTTATTTGTATCAATCCTTCTTTTGAAAACAACAAAATGTTGGCTGAAATATTAACAACAAGAATCTTCTTCAAAGCATCGGCATTTTCAAAGATGTAAGGAATTACCATGCTGACATAATTTTCCTGGCTTATATTACGAAAAATTTCAAACACAGAAAAGTTTAAAGTATAATACAATGAATACCTGTATTCCTATTGGATTCAACAACAGTTAAATCATTTGAAAATAAATTGACATCATGACACCTGACCCCTAAATATCTCAGTATGCATCTCCTGAGAATTAGAACATTTTCCTACATAAGCACAATTCCATTTTAACAGCTAACAAAATTAACAGTAATTCCTAATGTTATATAATATCCAATCCTGGCAAAAATCTAAATAAAACCCAGAGAACCAAGAACTAGAGCGGAAAGCAGAACACTAAAACAGCTTTTGCCCCGAGGACATCCGCTGTTCCAGGCAACCTTGAACTTTGGTTTTGATGGCTTAGCACAGTAAGGGGGTCTGAGGTCAAAGACTAAGACCTGCTGAAGGTGAAGAGTCTAATAAGAGACTCTCTCCACATTAAGCTGGGACCCCAAAGCGCCCAGAGCGAGAGCAAATGAGGTATATCCATCATCTGCCCTTCATCCACAGAGGATCGCAGAGAAAATGGCATTCGTGCTGTGCTGCGGTGGGTGATTGTGAGGGTGGCAAATAAACTGGTTCCTTAAGTACATAGTATCACCTTAGGACGTGAAGAGCAGCTCAAATTCACTTCACCTGGGCTGTTCCCACAACTTGCAGTCATGAATTCAGGACATAGTACCATCAATAAAGTACTTTTGTGAAAAGAACTGCTCCTGAATCTAGCACCTACCCAAGTCTCAAGATTCATGTAACGATTTGCAGGAAATATAGGGGCTAAATAAGGTAGTAAATGACACCTTTCTGCCAACAGCCAAATTCAGGAAGATATTCTACAGGAAAAAAAACTCAGTTTCTTCAATAAATAAATGACACAAAAAATTGGGGTGGGAGAAAAGGAACTGTTTAAAATTACAAAAGACTTGTTATCTATTAAGCACATATAAACCAAATGCAGTATGGACCTTGCTTGAATTTTAATTAGAACAAAATGGGGGTGGGGCGGGGCTGCAGGGAAAAGAAAGGAACAAAGGAAAGTTTAAATAAAGACTGGGTATTCGATGTTATCAAGGAATTATTGTTTAATTTGTTAGGTGTGATAATGGCATTGTGGATTTTTAAAAAAGTGGTTGTCTGTTAGAGATACCTGCTGAATAAATATCTTTCTTGTCTGGTACGTACAAACTGCCAAACCATTAAGTCATTAAGAATCGACTGATCAGAATTAAGATTGACTGATAGAAAAAACTGCAGAGACCCTAGACTTCAAGTTGGATGCAGTAGCTGGCTAAGATTTTTGGGGCTGCCTTACTTAAGGGTCTTAAGAATGCATTCAATGTAAAATGCTTGCATAAGAAGAACGGTCTGTATGGATATTATTAAATAAGCAGTTCAAGGGTGAGCTGTGGCAGACTCTGTGTACTGGCTAACCGAACACATTTTGAACCCAACATACATTTCTAAGCCTCTCCTTGAGAACAGTCTTCGTAGAGCCTGGAAACCTAAGTACTATACTTGCTTTCCCAGCCTTTTTTATACCTATGGCTGGCCATGTGACATAGTTCCGATAAATGACATGTAAGTGAAATCTTTTGCAGGGATGTTTCTAGGAAAACTTTTTTTTTTTTTTTAAGCGACAAGGTCTCACTCTGTCGCCCGCCCACACTGGAGTGCAGTGGCCCTATCATAGCTCACTTCAGCCTTAAACTCCTGGGCTCAAGTGATCTCCTCTGTATCCCTCAGCCTCCCAAAGCACTGGGACTATAGACATGAGACATAGCACCTAGCTAGAAAACTCTTACTTGATAAAAGCAACAGCTGATGTTAGTAGCCCTCCTTTTTCCTTTCATGAATTTGAATGTGATTTCTGGAGCTGTGACAGCTCTAGCAATTGAGGGGAACATGTCCTGAACAAATGGCAGCAATTGTCTACCTCCACATTTCCTTAGAGTAACAAAAAAAAATAAAACTTATGTTTAATTAAGCCGTTGTTAGTTGGTTATTGTTATTTGTGGAAGAAAACATTCTTAACGTACACATTGCTGCAAAATGCTGATAATTCCCACGTCATAAAGTTTTATGACAAATAAATATGTAAAATGTCTAACACTTGCCTAGGCAATTTTCACGTTTCCTCTGCCCATCCTACTTCCTAGATCAATTTGGCTACATTTTTTGGAGGAAATTGTAATTCAATTTACCTTTTTATTAAAGCAAAGGTCAGAACCATACAGTATTCTAATTAGCAAAGGTGTCACAGCTCCAGAACTCATATTCATTAAATATGAAATGTTCAATTTTGAATCCAAAGTGTAGTTTAAAATATCTCAAACATGAGACAGTACAATTAATCAAAGTATGCGCCTAAACCATTGACACAGTTTTGCCATCTGAATGGTAGCTTGTTAATATATATAAGGCTAAGATAACATTTTCTACTTTGTTCCATACTCTTATTTGTCATGCCCTCTATTTTTGTTGACTTCTTTGGCCAGAGGAGTTTACTGCTCCAGCATCTTCCTGGAAGAGTCCACAATGGCACTGAGGCTATTCATAATTATTTCCCTCCAGACTCATTAAATTGTACTTGCCTACACAGACATTCCCCTGCCGCGTTTCTATAAGCTCACAGAGCCTGGCATTTTCTCTTATTTATTTTTGTTAGTTTAGCTGCTGCCAAAAAGCAGGGCTAGGCTCTCATAAAGAGGTAGAACAGGTAGCAGCAAACCACAGGCATGACTGGAGAGTGCTCACCTGGATCTCCCCTAAAATACGGACGTGATTTCAGGACCACTCATTTGTCTGACTGTTGAACGCTCCTTGGTTGAACGCTCCTGAAAGGCAAGAGGACCTTAGATGAACTGGGAGGGGAGGTTCCCAATTTGTCCACATGATATTTTGCTTTTTGTACCTGAAATATGTAGAAAAGCCCTTTTAAAATAAAGTACTGTACTCGAGTTCACACAATTATTTTTCTTACTGTTTAACGACTCCCCAGGACTAATGATGGATTTCCTACCCCTTTGCCAGGTTGCTAAGCCAAATTAGGGCCAAATTACTAATTGCACGGTAATTCAACTTTTAAATAAGTTTTGTGGAGTCTTTCCAAAGGTTAAGAAAACCCTACCTAAGTTGTTTTTAGTTATTTCTCTTTAGCCATGTTACTTCACTTCCTTCGAAGAGCACATTGCTTTAGCGTCACCCAAACTGAATGCAGACAGCAGGACTATTGATTTCATAGCACAGTTCTTTAAACGCCGATATGGAAAACAAGGCTGTCAATTATGGAGGGAGGCGGGTCTCAGTCTAACCAGAACCTTCTCAAACCCACTTACATTTCAAGAGATGGATTAAGTTAAAAGAGCCATTTTCTATGCGTCCATTATATGCAGGGCATTGCGCTCCCCGGCCACTCGTTAACTTTACAAGGAGACTTGCCGGTCGGGAAAGGGGAAATGCGATAGAGACCAGGTCGGCGGCGCGGAGGGCGACCAGGTAGAAGCGCGCCCCCTGTGCCGAGGCTGCGCGCGCCCGCCGCGATCTGCGGGCCGAGCCCGGCCAATCCGCGGGCGGGGGCGGGGCAGACTGGCGCCTCGGCCGGTGCTCACGCGGGCGACCTCGGCTGCCCGGCCGGCCATGGAGCGGCTGAGCTTGCCTCCGGGCGGCGCGGCGGCGGTGGACGAGTACCTGGAGTACCGCAGGTGAGGGGCGGCTCCCGGCCCGCTTCCCGCTGCCCCGAGGGGCGAGGACCCGGGCCGACCCTGTGTCCCTAACCCAAGGACGGCTGGTGGCGCCGGGGCTCCCGGAATCATTCCCGGGCTGCTGGGGGAGGCCTAGATGCATTTCAGGTTTCGCCTTTCTGCAATTAAATATTGTAGTGACTCGCGGTTCTATTCGGTAATAAGTCTTCCGAGGCCAGTTAAGAAGTCCTTCCGTTCCCTTCCAGGGAGGATTATTAGCTCTAGATTTATGCAAAGGTCCAATTGGTTTTTTAAAATGGCCATTGAAGAAATACACTTGGAGTACTCGGGACCTGTAAAAGTTAGCAGACATCAAATTAATCCGGTAATGGGTAAATCGTAAACTTCCGAACGTGCTCCCAACCCTGAGGTGCTGGTTTTAGGAGACAGACGCCGCCGACTGGTGTAGTTTTCTGTGGTTTTGGAGAAACTGGCCCCCAGAAGCAGGATGCAGTTCATTGCCCTGTGCCCTGGCAAAGGCTGCTCCACCTTAGGCGCCGTGTTCTTTTTCTGTTGCCTGAGGTTTTTGACAGTTGGGAAACTGGGCTAATGGGAATTACTGGGGGGGACCGGCCGGAGGATGCGGGGTCGAGGCGGGACGATGTGTGTTTTCAAACGGGAAGTGAGACAGTTAGGACTCAGCCTGGGAAACCTGAGCGAGACGGGCTACTCTGCTTTACAGTGTTCTGCCCAAATCACCAGAGGTGTCCGGGCAGGCGGGTTCCCCATCTAACTGCACTGGCGCTGACTCCCCGGCTGGTGTAGTTTTGGGTAATACTTAGAACTGCCTAGAATTCTGAACCGAGAAAGTGAGGGTGAGGAGCTTGATGGGTCAGTCCCCATGGCCAGTTCAGGTGGGTTCAGGTAACCCCGAGATTCCTAGGCAGAACAGCAGCCTCCCAGCCCTCACCCAGGGCAGAGCCGGCTCCCTTAGCCTCCAGTTCTCCAGGGTTTTTTTCTGGAGTAAATTGCTGGGCCCAGGTGTTTACTGGTAACTTAATATTTAGATACGTGGATCATTGTGGGCCTCCAGTTGTCTCTTCCCTAGCCTAGAAAATGTTAGGGGCAGGCCTGGTGGGAAACTATTTTTGCAAGCATAAATCTGAAACACTTCCCTACAAAGGGGATTATCAGGTCTTTTACCGGCACTAGGATTTGAGAAAAGTGGGAAAACAGGACTTGGGTGCCGAGATATGAAAGGGGAGGTGGTGGTGGGAGGGGTCAAAAGGATGAATCTAGAAGGAAACAAACTCCCGTTGAAAGTTTTCCTGGATTTGGTCTTGCCTAGGTGCTTTGGCGGGAGTTAGTTGGGAGGGGAGGTGTAGAGCCTTGCTGTTAATGCCTGGAAGGGTGGACCAGGGACATAGGCATCACCTGGGAGCTTGTTAGAAAAGCAGAGTCTCAGGCCCACCTCAGACCTGTTAGTCTGTATTTGAACAAGATTCACTGGGGGTTCTGTAAATACAGTAATTTTTTTTTTCTTTTTTTTCTTCATGAAAATTACAGTAAAATTTGAGCTACACTGGTTTAGAACTTAAATACCAATGAACTCTTCTTTAAAGATCTGCATTTATCTTAATATCTGTCCAGTACCTGTTGATATTCTTCTTGATAGCTGTAAGAAAGTGAAATGGCCCAAAACTTATCTCAGAATAAAATGCTATTTGTTTTTTACTGTTGCTTTTCTAAGTTGTTTATGTAAGGAAGAAGGTCGTGATGATTTCATAGCTTATGAATTGTTTTTTATTTCTTACCTCAGAGGCTTCACAGTATGGAAAAAAGTATGTATTGCACAAAAAAATATGTAGCATCCTACAAACAACACTTTTCATGACTTTTAAAGGGGCTGTTTTCAAGGAGAAATGTCTTCAATTTTGAATAACTTCTTTTAATTGTGCTTTCTTTTCCTCCAGGGATACCAACTCTTAATTTCTTTCCATAGAAATAGTGGGGACTTAATTTTTCCCATACAATTTTGGGTTTTTCTGAAATTAAACAATGATAAACCTGAGTGAGTGCCCAACACACAGATGTGGGTTTCAGCTTATGCAGATCCAGGTGTTTTTAGGTCCTGCTTTAGTTTAAACTCCTGGCCAGAGTTTGGGATCAGGCATGGAAATTAGTTGTGTTCATTTCTGCATTGATATTTTTTGTACTTTTTGATACTGTTTTTAAAGGGGGAAAACTTTAGAACTTTTAGCAGTCTAGGCTCTAACTTTTAATGAGAAAAATGAGCATGTTTGCTTCAGAATCAAAAGAGAAATTAATGTGAATATGTGCTAATCCACCATTGATAAACCTCCGTCAGTAAAGTCAGATGTTATGAATTCATTGACTTTCTTATTTATAATACTCTTTTATATGAGAAGTATAGAGGAAAAAAGATTTCTTTCCTCAGTCATCACCAGCTTCGTGGCTGAGGCATCTATAATAAAACATAGATTAACAGAAGAAAAGCTTATACATTTATTTAAAATAAGTTTTATGTGACAATGGACACTTTCAGAAAATGAAGATCCAAAGAAACTTGGAATCCTATGTATTTTTTTTTAATTTTTAATTTTTTAGAGACAGAATCTTGTTCTTTCACCCAGGCTGGAGGGCAGTGGCCTAATCATAGTTCAGTGTAACCTTGACCTCCTGGTCTCAAGCGATCCTCCTGCCTCAGCCTCCTGAGTAGGTAGGACTACAGGCATGTACCACCATACTTGGCTAATTTTTTAATTTTAATTTTGTAGGAATGGGGTCTTGCTATATTGCCCAGGTTGGTCTTGAACTCCTGGCCTCAAGTGATCCTCCTGCCTTGGCCTTCCAAAGGCATAAATTACAGGCATGAACCACTACACCTGGCCCCTGTGTATTTTTATGCTTAGATTTGATGAAGATTATACAGTCATGAAGAAAAATGATTAAAAGAAAAAAGGGTATGATCTAATGGTAATAAACTGGAGGGAACTTAGCAAGGCCTGTTTGTTCATATTCTTCTCCATGTCCCCATGTCTTAGAAGATAAGGATGTTCCCTTCCTCCAGGTACAGGGAGAGTATTTCTGGAATGAAAGTTTTATGACATGCTTCAGAGAAGAAGAGGGAGGGGAAGATGAGAGTGACCTTCCTACTTCTGTTTTCGCGAATGCCAGGGTGCTGTATTTTGGGGTAGCATGTCCTGAACTCCATCAGAAGCAAAAGTTTTATTACAATTGTTTGTAATTTGGCTATTATCACATGCTTAAAGTAAAAAAAATCAAAGTCAAAGCAGTCTTTCCTTTGACTATGCCGGTATAGTTTAGAATTTAGTATTTTTAACCTGGAAAATAAATCCTCAAGGCTTAAGAGAAGTATTTTTTTGTTGTAGAATTGTTGGTGAGGACGATGGAGGGAAACTTTTTACTCCTGAAGAATATGAAGAATACAAAAGAAAAGTTTTACCTACACGCTTACAAAACAGATTATTTGTGAGCTGGCGGTCACCAACTGGAATGGATTGTAAGCTTGTGGGCCCAGAGACACTGTGTTTTTGTACACATAGGTAAGATATTCTATTGCTAAGTTGTCTGATGATTAGAGAATAAAAAGCTGTAGCAAAGCATATCTTCTGTAAGTAACACTGTGATGAGTAACATTTAAAAATAGGCCCTTATACGGAACAGTAGAAATTATCTAAAGCTTTTTTTAGCTGTAATTTAAACATTTCGATCATAGCCTATTAGAACTCATCGTAGAGTCTATCATGTTAAGCAACTTTTATCTTGCCATTGGTAAAAAAGATTTTGGTGCCCCTATGACTTTGCCAGGGGTCTTGCAGTTTGTGCGGGTAGCAGAGTCTACCTACGTCTACCATCGTTGGACAAGGTAGAGAACGAAAGGATCATCAGACTGAAGAACCACTTCAACAGTTGCTTGAATTGACCCACAGTGATCATGCTATCCATCTACAAATAGAAGCATTTCTCCTCAATTTACCAATCGCCTTTCATACCTTAATGAACTGCTGTGTTGATACCTGTCTTTAAACAAACAAAAATACAATGCCATGTTCCAAGGAAAGCACATAAAAGAAAGGAAGTACCCGAGGCTCCAGTCACTGACGTGTGTTGCGTATATCTGAGGTTTGCATTTTGCTGTGTGTATGCTCTACTTTAAATTGTACTACCGTCTGACAGTTGTAAAATTCAAAATAACCAAGCTGCTTCACAGAAAAATCTCTGAACCTATTACATGTTTTCAGGCAACAACTTTAACTTTTTGTTCTAAGGGAACCATTGAAGGAGAACCACCCCATTCCAATAGTTCTTTCATGAAAGATATTTTGTATAGTTGCTATTTACAGAGTTACAGTTGCTAAAGGTTGTTAAGCAGTTGCTAGGGTGAATAATGCTGTATATATTTAATTGACTATAAACTTATATAGCAACTCCAACTAAAAACACTAAAAGGAAGAATAGAGGTTGTGGAATGTGTTGATATCTTTCAGAATGGAAGAGGGATTTGGTAAATTTGTGATGGCTTTGTAATTTATTCTGGTACAAATTTAGTGCCAGTTTCTTATCTCTGTATAATTCATACAGCATGGAATTGACACCTCAAAATTGACCCATCCCAACTTTGATGGAGAAGTTATTTAGTTTGGGTCACTCAGGGGGATCTCTGTCCAAACTATTTTTTTCCTGTTATAAAAGTGATTAAAACAAAGTGATTACATGATTTTTAAAGAAAATGGGGAATATATAGAAAAGTAGAAGATTCAACACTCAAAGCTAGCTACTGTTAATACTTTTTACTATATCTGTATGATTTTTGCTTTACATAGTTCATTTAGTAGTAAACTATGTGTGTGCATAAAAACATTTAGTCATTTTTTTCATGACAGAATCACAGAAATATGTCTCCACATTGTTATGTAGTCATCACAAACAAGATTTTTAATACCTGCCTGATATTCCAGCTAGTCTAGTTGTGTTTATCTTGGATTCCCCAGAGCTGTGAGGAAGCTTCAGGAGTATGCCAGATAGAAGGGCAGAATAGGCGCAGGGCAAAGTCTAATTCTGGCTCTTCCCCTTGCTTTAATCAATTCTGCTTCCATTTTATATATTCTGGTTCTGTAAAAGATTTTATTTGAAGAAAGAGTTTCACTGCTGAAATGTTTGAAAACTGTCGTCTGGTAATTTACTTATCCATTCCTTTATGTTGCGTGCGTGTGTGTTAATATATGTTGCCATTATAAGTACTGTTGCTAATACTATCATTATTCACAAAACTTTTCCTATAAATACCATTTTTCATGTACTCTAATTATTAATGTAATTAATGAATTATTTTCTTAGGGTACATTTTCCAAAAATGAACTTTGTGGATTAAAGCATGGATCTTTTAAGGTTTCTTGAAACATTTTTAAATGGGTTTGGTACTTTGTAGTACTCTTGATGGCATTGTTAATTATGTATAGTTTTAAAAAAAAAACTTTGACTCTATTTGCTAGGTGAAAAATGGTATGTCATTATTTTACCTTTTCTTAGATTAATATTGAGATTAACAAATTGAATATTATTTTACTGAAGTATCACCTTATGAGAAGGAATGAGTGACCTATTTAAATAAATTACAGTGCTTTAAGAAAGAGCTTTGGCTTTCAAAAATATTGATAATTTATTTTGAAGTTAAAAGTTAAAAATTAAATTATGTTAAAATGAATTATATTAATGCAAGTTTATTGAACTTATTTCAATTTTAAATAGCAAAACTATGAAAAAATTTAAGTAATGCACTTTGATCACAATAATTTTTATAAAGAACTGTTTTTAATACTCTTAGGTTACACTTCTATATTAAATAATCTGTAGAGGTAAGTATTTTAAGGGAATTATATGTTATATGGTATTTCTTTGTATTGTGAAACAACTTCTTTTTTTTTTTTTCGAAGACAGAGTCTTACTCTGTTGCCTGGGCTAGAGTGCCATGGCATCAGCCTAGCTCACGGCAACCTCAAACTCCTGAGCTCAAATCCTACTTCCTCAGCTTCCCGGGTAGCTGGGACTACAGGCATGCACCACCATGCTCCACTAATTTTTTCTGTTTTTAGTAGAGACAGGATCTCTCTCTTGCTCAGGCTTGTCTCAAACTCCTGAGCTCAAGTGATCCTCCTGCCTTGGCCTCCCAGAGTGCTAGGATTACAGGCATGAGCCAACGCGCCCAGCCTGTGAATCAACTTCTTAAATAACTAAAAATAAAAATCTAAAAGAGTAAAGATTTCCTCTAACCAATGCAACATAGCTGACAGAAATACTGCACATAGGGGGGTTTATTTTTTCACTTTACTAACAAGAACAACAAAACAATAAAAATAAAAAATAATCATATTTGCTTTGAGCAGAGTAGATAGAAATTATAATTTTTGGTAATACCTGCATTGTGTTTATGTTTCTTTCTGTCTTTTTTTTAAGGTATAAACAACATAAAACTGACTTTGAAACGATTCCTGAGCAGCGCCCCATTGATCTGCCTTGCCAGGTGACTGGCTGCCAGTGCAGGGCTTACCTGTATGTCCCTTTGAATGGCACTCAGCCCATTCGCTGCAGATGTAAGCACTTTGCTGATCAGCACAGTGCTGCTCCTGGCTTTGCATGTAACGCATGTGAGTTTTGTTATTATAAACACACCAAGACAGAATGTTCACATTTCTTCCTTGAATATTTAATTGCCTTTGTACCAATTTTATTCAGTTATAGAGTCAAGGTTAAATAACAAAGGAAAATTCAATGGATATTCATTTTTGTGGAAAAACTCAAGAATTATTGGTATGTTTGGTAATTATAAACTCTAGTCTCATGTAGTTCAATAATTTAAGTAATAGTAATAGATTTTAAAAAATCACTAGATGTAACCTGATTCAAATTTTTGAGTAGTAGGAGTTTCATCAACTAACTTCTATTTATAGATTTTTAAAAGGGATTTTATAAGTAAAAAAATTTTTATGATTTGCTAACAGATTATAATGTTATTGCCTAAAACATAGGCTGATGGGAAAAACAAAATATAGCATGGTAACTGTAATGCTGGGTATGCAATAGTACCCTTGCCTCAGTACCTGGACCCAAATCCCACCCTCCACCCCATGTGCTCTTTCATTTCATCATAATTTTAAAACCTTTGGAAATAGGTAGGGTAGTGGTCCAGTTTCCTTCAGGAGATAGTTATTACAATTGTTTTTGTAGTAGTTTGAGTTGAAATCTTAAAAGGAAATATGTAACAAAACATGTTTCACGACAGTGGTAGGAATAAAAGTGTTTCATTGGGTAAGTATGGAAGTAGTTGGATAAGACTCGTTTACTTATGTGCCTTGGTTCCTGTACAAATTTGTCAAAGGTGTGAGTGGGAAAAGATTTTGTTAATGGTATATTCTGGCCTCTGTTCCTATATGGTTTGTTTTTTTTTTTTTTTTTTTGAGACAGAGTCTCATTCTGTTGCCCGGAGTAGAGTGCCGTGGCGTCAGCCTAGCTCACAGCAACCTCAAACTCCTGAGCTCGAGCAATCCTACTGCCTCAGCCTCCCAAGTAGCTGGGACTACAGACATGTGCCACCATGCCTGCCTAATTTTTTCTATATAGATTTTTAGTTGTCCAAATAATTTCTTTCTATTTTTAGCAGAGACGGAGTCTTGCTCTTGCTCCGGCTGGTCTCGAACTCCTGACCTTGAGTGATCTACCCGCCTCGGCCTCCCAGAGTGTTAGGATTACAGGCCATCGCACCCGGCCTGGTTTGTTTTTTTATATAACAACTTTATTAAGACATAATTTACATACCACAAAATTTAACAATTTAGAATATGCAATTTAATGGTATTTAATATGTCGATCAGAGTCAATGTCGTGCAACCGTCAGCACAATAAAGTATAGAACATTTTTGTTACACTAAAAAGAAACTATATTTATTAGGAGTCATTCCTTATTTTTCCTTGCCCCCAGCCCTAGGTAACCAATAACCTACTTTGTAGTATATGTGCTGCTGAAGTGAGCACCTAATGATCTACTTTCTGTCTGTATGTATTTGCTTTTTCTGGATATTTTATATAAATGAGATCACAGAATATGTGGTCTTTTGTGACTGGCTGCTTTTACTTAGCATAATGTTTTTGTGATTCATCTATTTTGTAGCACGTATCAGTATTTTTATTGCTGAACAGTATTCTACTGTATCCTTTCTGTGTCTATGGATAGGCCCTCCAATATGTCTTTCACGGGGAGTTGATCTATAGGGAGGTTTCCATAATACATTATCTCTTCACCTCATGCTGGCCACTTGGCTGACCCTGCCACAACTGGTTTTATCTCAGTTTTTGAGGAGAAGGTCTGCATTTCCAGGCTCTTCAGTGTTCAACACAATTTCTTTTTATCTTTCTTTTTTTTTTTTTTGATACAGAGTCTCACTCTCTTGCCTGGGCTAGAGTGCCGTGGCGTCATCCTAGCTCACAGCAACCTCAAACTCCTGGGCTCAAACGACCCTCCTGCCTCAGCCTCCTGAGTAGCTGGGACTACAGACATGCGCCACCATGCCCGGCTAATTTTTTCTATATATTTTTAGTTGTCCAATTGATTTCTTTCTAATTTTAGTAGAGATGGGGTCTCGCTCTTGCTCAGGCTGGTTTCGAACTCCTGAGCTCAAACAATCCGCCC
>CAUYSK010056960.1:0-148103 GCA_963575035.1 Avahi laniger | reverse complement strand
GTAGTGCACAGAGCACAGGCGTGGCCAGATCTGACCTGAATGTGTCTCTCTGCTAGGCTTCCTGGTTGCCCAACTGGGGCAAACGAGTGTCTTAGTGTCAGTTTCCTCAATTGGACAGATGCTGAATTAAATGACATATTGTATGCAAAAAGTATAAAGGAGGTACCACAAAGAATATTTGTTATTCATCATTATTCTTATTACTTTTTGTCCACTTTACTACTAATGAATTACTTATATAAAAATTCCTTTCACGAAACTCCTGGAGGAGTTTAAAATTGTTGCCTTGCTAATCTGAATAAGAGATACATACACATTTGTGTGTGTGTGTGTGTTTGTGTGTGTATGTGTATGTATATGCATGCAGTATGCAACTTTACTTTATCTATTAATCCTATGAAATAGGTAAAGTAGGAAATATTCTGCCCATAATATAAATGAAGAGACCAAGGTTAGACAATTTAAGGAGCCACCTTCCATGACTAAAGAAATGATGATTCCAAGGGTTTGACCCAGGCTTTCTGACTAATACTTTATTCTATGTTACCACACATTCCTAATTCATTTATTTCCTCTTTCTCAAATAGTTCATGAACATGTGTGAGGTAACTGTGAGGTGTTTGCAAAAGTAGGCCATCATCAGCAGTAGTAGTAGTACATCTCCACATCTGCAAGGAGAAGGATATAGGTTAAGAAACAGCGCACACTAATTGGATCTACATACATGCTTTGAATACGGCATTGTGTAAGGAAAAGGTGGGATAAGAGGATGTGATCAGAAGAGAACAAGTTTAAGCCATTTTATTTGGTTACGTTTTTGACACCAGCAATCTGAAATTCAGAGCAAATCCCATTTCAACAATGAGAGGTCTTAGCTGTTTTCTTCCAGAGGTCCAAAGAATCGTGGAATTTTTTAAAAGCTGGAAGATCTTCAAGACTGAGGTCAAGGAAAGCAGAATATGTTCCAAAGAATGTTGCTGGGCAAGCCATTTCCAAATAATAGATGGGTTCTTGTCTCTCAAAACAACACTACTGGGAGCTATATAATTATATTTTATATATAGCAGGTCTCATTTTATTGATATCTCCCAGGAGTTCTGAAGGGCTTTGTAACTGACTGGTTCCTCACCCCCCACCTCCAGGGAAAAACCGAAGAGCTAGGAATTCAGACCTGCGCAACTACGCTGCTCGCGCAGGTGTCCTTAACGTGCCTAGAGCACAATGGACACGTCCGCATAGTGCACGTGACGGCTGTCCTTCAGTCCAGGTGACAGAATCAACAGATACGGTGTGACTTTGGAATAGAAAGAACTCGGGCCCCAGAATCTTATAAAATATTAGTGTGCCAAATAAAGCGTCAGTTTCACACTTAATTTCTGCGTATTTTTCAGGAAATGATCCTCTTATAAAAGCCCTCTGCATGTGTTTGGTGAGAGAAAAAATATAAGCTAAGAGGAGGGGCGAGTACTGGGCTGGGAGAAACCTACAAAGCTCTGAACTCACCGTCCATAATGATTTATTTCACAAGCAGATATTGAGCACCTACTGAATGCTCAAAGATGATAGAAAAGTACTTTCCATACAAAGAAGACTCCCATCCAAAGCAGGAATGAGATTCACGAGCTGTTCCAAATTTTCACAGACACGTGGCTTCATTTCAGAGCCTTCTTTTATGAATCGTAGTTCTGTTGCTAGAGAATGCCCCTCTGATGTCCAACCATGAGGTGTGCTCAGAAATGCTATGCAACCAGGACATTTGTGCCCTGGGATATGTGACGTCCCTGGGGTACCTCTATCTCTTCCGGTCCCTCGACCACTAAAACACACTTTCTGTTGTCTTTAATAGTGTAATGGCTTTTGCCCTAAGAGTTATAAAAATGCTGACAGAATTTATTTCATTTTTCGTCCATCCCCTGGGAAGGTTGGACTGAGAAAAATATAGACCAGTAAATTTTCATTGTGTGTATGCACAGTTGATCCATGACACAGCACTCACTAATATGGTTTAAGTATCTGCAGAAAATCACAGATGTGCCTTGCAAAGCCATGGACCAGGGCCCTTTGATGACCTATATCCAGGAAAAGATTGTAAAAACATGAAAATTATCACAATCCTGCTGAGAACCTAGAAAAGAAAATTAAGCCATACACATTGAAATGTGCATTTTTCACTTATAAAGTTTTAGTCAAAGTAGTTTTATATCAATCCGTCCACAGTCTCATTTTGGCTATTGACATCTATTTATAATTCATTTATAACAAGATTACTGGATTCTACTTATAGTCATGATGGAATAACTGGTATCCAACTTGTTTTCTTACTGTAAAGAGCTAGAAAACAGAGTGGAATATCTAAAATGATTGTTTTTCAGATGTTAGACAATAGGCAGTATCTCATTGTGATCCCTGAGAGACTGTAAACAAATGAGGTGAGCTCTGTACCTGCCTCACCTTTCTTCCTTCCAGACCACAGTACAAGAAGAGGGGATGAGGAGATTGGAATGTGCAGGGCAAGTTACAAGAGGAGAAAGCTATGCAGATAAAATGTTCCTAAGATCTGCATGGAATCCTCTTGAGACTTTGCCTACATAACATGAGCACATGGTGAAAATCCACAAGGCTAGGCAAAAAAAAACAACTCTAAAGACAAATAATAACAACAAAAAGCAGAAAATTGTGCGCAGAATTCTTCCAGAGCTCACACAGGACTGTGAGATCTTTGAGGTCCATTCAGCTAGAGGAGAGTGTATTCTTTAAACACCAGGAGGGACTCAAGAGACTCCATTCTTAGTAATAAGGCTAAACTAGTTCTAGAATAGAGATTAATTTAAAACCTTTCTAACGAGTTTTACAATAAGCCTTTAAAAGATGAAGCTCACATGTAATTTAACTGCCTGCCAAAACAAAATTTAATACCAAAGAAAAACAAAACAAAGCAAAGAATATGTATGTACTTACAGTGTTGTGACATCACAATGTTCAGCATCTATTTAAAAATCACTGGACATGTGGAGAAGCATGACCCATAACCATAAGAAAAATCAGTCAATAGGCACAGATCCAGAAATATTAGAAAAATGAAGTTAACAAGCAGTATAAAATAGCTACTATAAATATGTTCAAAGATTTTTAAAAACATGAGAATGCTATGGAAATTTTAAATGCTGGAACATCTAAGAAAGAGTGAAAGATGGAGTTAAAAAATCAATTTGTAGCCAGGTTATGAAGAACCGTGCATGTCAGATGTGCACACCTGCACACCCACATAAATTATACACTTTCAAGAGACAGAGCTTAGTGGAGGTGATAGGCACAGATGCCTTGGAGCAGGACTGAATTAGTTACCAGACTCTGAATCTACCAGATACCTCAGCATGACCCCATCAACACACTTAATTCCACTGTGTCTTGCTGTCCTCTCTGATAAATAGTTATAATAATATTACCTAGTCACAGCTTATGTTGATCACTAATTGAATTGCTACAACCAAAGTGCTGTAGAAGTGTTAGCCATTATTATGTCTGTGTGTGTGTGTGTGTGTGTGTGTGTACACACAAACTGACTTATATGTGACATTATTCTGTGTTTGTTTTTCTCTTATACACTTGGTGAGAAGTCATTGCTGCTTAAAGTACAGAATGAAATCAGCAAGTATCTGGCATACACCATATATGTAACTTCCTTCCATATGAGTCCAGGAAGTCAGTCTGATAACCATCATAGCTTTCCTCCATCCATTCAACTCTAACTGGAACCATATGGATATTATAAAATTTCAAACTTGAACTCCCTTTAACACAGCCAAGGACTCAAGTTTATTTAAGCTTTTGATCTTCTGTTTTCCTTATGTATAAGATGGGAGTATTTCTCTCTCCATATTTAAAAGCTAGTACCAGATGACCTTGAATATAGTCAAATAATTCTCTGTATCATTTCATCTCTTTTGGTTTGGCTGCAGTGAAGTTTAAGGAAATGCTTTGATTACAGAAAGATCTAAGATTCTACTGACTATACATTTCTAATCTTAGTGGAGGCATTTGCTTATTTCCTTAAATGTTCACTTGTTGTCTCACCTTCTTGGAAGTGTTTTATTATGTGTACTAGCCAAGGTTCAACCAGAGAAACAGAACCATTAGGAGATAGATGCATATGTGTGAGTATGTTTTAAGGAGTTTTACAATTGTGGGAGCCGGTTAAGCAGTTTTTGCAAAACTATTGTCTCCAAGTCTGATGCTGGTGCTTAAAATCCAGAGTGCAGGTAGGAAGGAAGGAAGTTTATTGCCATAGACTGAATGTTTATTCTCCCCAAAATTCATTTATTAAAATCCTAACCCCCAATGTGATAGTATTAGGATGTGGGGACTTTGGGGGTGATTAGTTCAGGAGAGTGGAACCCTAATAAATGCAATTAGTGACCTTACAAAAGAGACCCCCCAAAAGCTCCCCCCACCACTTCCACCACCTGAGGATGCAGCTAGAAGACCACATCTCACTAGACCCCAAATCTGCTGGTGCTTTGATTTTCAACTTACCAGCCTCCAGAACTATGAGAAATACATTTCTGTTGTTTACAAGCTTCCCAGTGTATGGTAGTTTGTTACGGCAGCCAAAATGGCCTAAGACCGTTACAAAGTGGGGGAGAGCAAAACAAGCTGGAGTGTAAGCCCCTGGAGCTGGACACAGAACACACGAGCACAGACTGTCCACTCTGCTTCATCTGGCATTGGCAGTGTTGAAGCCAGGGCCCTTCCTCATGGAGGTAAACACATATACCTGGCCCAGGAATCCGGAAAGGGGAAGAAGGATCGAGGGAGAGAGAAAGCAGATGCAGACCCAGGTGCTGCTTCAAGCCAACAAAGTGAGTCAGCGCATCCCCCACAATGCACCTGAGCTACAAAATGGCTGCCGCTTCCCTTCCGCTCTCTAGATCTCCCAAGGATACTCCTTGTGACTCCTCAGCTAAACCTACAAGAAAGGGGTGTCTTGGAAATGAAGTCCAGCCTAGCCAAATTGACACATTACAAAGCCACCACAACATTCAAGAAAATTAACTAATGTTAAAGCTTTCTTTTAAATGTATAGCATAGTCTTGAATATTAAACTTTAAAATCTCTATTTTCTTTATTTTTGCCCATTACATAAAGTCTCTGTTATTTGCTTATAATGAAAATAGCTGAACATAGAACATTTCTTAATACCCACTATTACAGAGCATATCTCTCCTTCTAATTTGTTCTCTACAGAAAACTATTATTTATTACTTGTGCTAGAAACCAACATATTAACTATGAAATCACAAGGCTGCTAGAAATTTCAGGGTCGCTTACTCTATCCAGTCTTCTATCTCGAGGCAGGCTTTGTCTAATTCCTTTCAGACCAAATTCCACCATCTCTCTCTTTGTGTGAGGTGTCCTTGCATAGACTTATTAACCACTCTTTGCATTATTTAACACTAGGTTGGACTCAGTTTATATATCCATCAGTTAGAAAACTGAAATAATGTAGAAAACTTGGGCCTGTGTATCTACTATTAACTAACATTTCTTGAAAACTGAAACAAAAATTTATCTTGTGTGTAAATAGTACCGCCACTTCTAGTAAGATAATTTCCTCTTATTTCTAAAGTAAATCTTCAACATCAACAACTCCATTTTCTTAATTCGGGGACAATAAGAAACAGACTTTCTAGCACCTTGCTAATAGGTCTTTGTATAAATGAAGACATTTTCTCTTTTTTTTTTCATTAGGAATGGTTTTTTATTTGAGCTTTTCTAGTGTATCACTTCTCACTTCATATGGACATTGTCATCTGTAAATACTGGAACACCAATAGGCACTTTGTAGCCTTCATCTTTGTGTGGTAAGGAATTCATTGCTACACAAGGCAGTCCATTCCTTTTTTGGAGAATTCAAATTGCTAAAAATTATAATCCTTATAGTGAGATAATAAATGTTTTCTCATTAATTTTTACCCATTGAAAGTAATTCTGCTCTCTAGCACTACAAAGAATTTCCCTTTCATGTGGAAATACTCTAAAATTTTGAAGCTGCTCACCAAATGAGTCTTATCTTTAATGTGAGACTCACTCCCTGTTCCTTGAGTTATCTTTACATAAGCCCTAAACCATATTTCCTGGAAGTATTTCACTTTGTTAAAATATCTCGTAAGACTTGACGCCCTGAGCAGAAAAAAACAAAAAACAAATGCTTCCAATTTGTTCTTGCCGGTATGGAGAAATGTGATAATGTCATTTCTATCGATGAAACTCAAGTTTTCAAAGTTATTGGTAGTTGATGTCACAGACTTGGTTTCGGTGGAGCATGCAGTCAACTAACTTCCAAAACCCCTTTGATGTAAAATACCACCAAGATAGCTCTCTTCCTTTCTGCATTGTGGCCCTTTAACTTTGCTGCTGTCATTTGGTTTTTAATTTTATTTTTTTATTTTGTGTGTGTGTGTTTTATTTCAGCATATTATGGGGGTACAAATGTTTAGGTTACATATGTTGCCCTTGCTCCCCCACCCCCCAAAGACATTTTCTTGCTTCTCAGCTTTTCTTAACTGATTCTGATTTCATTCACCACCCCACTCCTTTATTTTCTAGGCCTTTGATCATTCCTTCCCTTCATCTAAAATCTTGGCGCATTCTCTTCATATTTCCTAGGCTCTAAAACTAAAAGTTGGATACAGGACATTGTTTGAACTTAACACTTTCAGGATTTGCAGAGGACATTTGTCCAGCATAACTTGCTTATTACATTCAGTGTGGACAACATCAGAACAGTGTTCTGGACAAGCAGTTAACATTAATTTTATCATTAGCAACAAAGAGTGATAACTGTTTTCCTGAACTGACAGTCTGATGTCATTAATTATCAAGAAAATGTCTGTCCTTTACCCAAACATGAGTTAACAGCAACTTATCTATCAGTAGTTTTTTCAAGAAAAAAAATGATATTCTATGAAAAATGTGGCTAGTTCAGTTTGCAGCTGAAACAATCTCACCAGTGCTTTTGCTGGTGACAGCCGTCATACTTAGGTATGCAGCAGAAATGCTTTAGGTATGCTTCCAATTTCATCATATTGAATACCGAAAAGAAATACATTCAAGGATCAGGATTTAATAAAAGTAACATTTATATTTCTACAAGGACATTCTTAAGTGAAACTAGCCTGCTTTTTTTTTTTTTTAATCTTTTTTTTTTTTTCGCTGCAAATGAGTGGTTTGGATAATAAAGGAAGACAACTTTGGTCTTTCAACCAAGGGTCTTCGGTTTCAGCCAGAGATGAGACACATGCTAGAAATGTCCAGGGTGGTATGGAAAGTTCTCTGTCCATCTGCTTGTGGGACAGGCAAACACTGGGAGATCACCAAACCCTACCATGACAGACACTGAAACCAGATTAACCACTCATGTGCATCTTTCCGATCAAACACATGTGCAAACATTCACTTCGAAAGGTGTATTTTGTGTTTATTTCAAAAAAAGAAAACATCTGGTCCAATTTAAATTTAGAAATGATACCTCTCCTACAATATTTTAAGCATTGATTCAGGTAGTCCTACCTACATATCTGAACTATCTTTGGATCAAAAACACCATTAATTTATTTATTCCAGTTTTCTAAATATTTAGCAGCTCGATCATCAAAAACATGCTATGAAAAGACAAAAGTTCAAAGAAAAAATATCCAGTATATTTTTTGAATTCAGATATTTAAATTTAACAAATTTAAAATAATCTACAGTTTGAAACCACACACACACTTCTCAAACTGGAGTTTGTGAAAATAAAAGCAAAAGCTTTACCCTCAGGAAGAATGGACAATATGTAAACAAATATGAGGCCACACATGAAACCTGCAGCGTCTACGCAGACTTGATATTGATGGGGATGTGACAAATTGTGTGTACTGATGCCTGGATGAAAAGAAGAGAAAAGAGCTTGGTTTATTTGGAGAGATCATTGTTATTCACGAGATGTGAGTAGAGTGCATGTTACATAAATTCACTGTGGGGAAAAAAAAACTCTAACAAATGTTTTTACTTTATTTTTAATTTTTCTTATTTCAATAGATTTAAGGAGTACAAGTTGAATTCTGTTATGTGTATATATTGTACAGTGCTGAAGTCTGGGCATTTAGTGTACCTGTCACCCAGATAGTGTACATTGTACCCAATCATTATTTTTAACCAGATGCTACAATTCAATACACTATAAAAACAGAAATAAACCAAAGAATCTTAAATAAGTGCATGAGCTTTGGAGTCTGTATCAGTTTCCTATTGCTGAATAACAAATTACCACATGCTTCAGGAGCTTAAATCAATACCCATGTATTAGTTCACAATTCTGTAGGTCGGAAGTCCCAGCACAGTATGACTGGATTGTCTGATCAGGGTCTTACAGCGGTCCCCAATCTTTTTGGCACCAAGGACCAGTTTCTTGGAAGACAATTTTTCCATGAATGACGATGGGGGCAGAGCTCAGGTGGTGATGCAAGAGGTGAGGAGCAGAGCTCTGTGGCCTGGTCCCTAACAGGTCACAGATACTACTGGTCTGCAGCCCAGGGGTTGGGAACGGCAGTACAAGACTGAAATTAAGATGTTAGCCAGGCTGCACTTCTTTCTGGAAGCTCTGGGAAGAATCCTCTTCCATGCTCATTCAGGTTGTTGGCTGGACAAATTCAGTTCCTTACATGTATAGGACCGAGGTCCCCACTTCCTTGCTGGATGTCAACCAGGGCTAGCTCAGCTCTTAGAGGCCACCCACATTCCTTGCTGTACAGCTAGCAGTGGAGAAAACTATGCAGGCAGAGGGAGATGTTTGGTATTTTCATATTCAGGTTTTGTCTCATGTTATCACATTCAGACATGATTACAGAGTGGGCTTGATTTTGTTTTGATCTGTCATGCTCACAAGGTGGCCTTGTCTGATGTTGATGTCCCCTGAAGTAGTTCATGTTCCATGACAGAGCATCAAGGCCTAGCTGAGAGTACCAGACTGGCTCCTGGATGGATGTCAGGGGCTGCCTTTCTCTGTCTCTGCAGGATCAGGTGACACTGGACCACCAGAGTGGTGTGTAGGTGGTGCTGGATTTGGATGAATCTCACTCATGGTACACGTAGGACAAGTCTCCTTGGGCATGAGCCCTGTGTGGGCTCCTACATTGGTTGTCACAGGTCCATGCTCCAACCATGGTGCCACCTCCCATTCTATAGGACAAGAGAGTGGAGTGTAACATGTACTATATCCCATGTGCACTCACTGCCGGTGCCCAGCATGGTCACCTCACCTCCTGCACAGGCTCCGTGTTACTTCTTGGGAAGTCCTTCACTGGGAGTGTCTACTCATCTCCTCCAAGGCTCTCAAGTCCTTTGCTCTGTGACACCAATGAATCCTTCTGGCAGGTATTGCCCCTGCTTCCTGCCATTGTGGAGATCTCATTGCTCCCCTTAAGCCAGGCCGACAGGCATTCCTTACGTGAGTAGGACCATGCCACCCATCCCCTCCTGTTCTCCCCTGGTGGTAAAGTATGGAAGCCAAGGGCACAGTCGTTGCCAAAAGATCACATTCTAGGAACACAGTAATTACAGCCTAATGAAGTCTAGAGGGGTCATGGTTGGAAGATGTGTTATTCTATGTTTATGTTATAAAATTCAGAATGGTAAATTTAAGGTGAGAAGAAAACAAAATACCATTCACGTTTTCCTGTGTACTCTGGGAAGACCTGTATTTGTAGTCATCATCAACAAAGCACAGTGACAACCTTTGAAAGAGTCCTTAGGAGCCAGTACTCATGCGCTGCCTATGGATGACGCCATGTCCCAAGCAATGATGTAACCAGCAATAAGTAAATGATGTTGGGGAATTGCAGAGACAAGAAGATCTGTGTTGTTCCGGTCAAACACTCTCAAGAGTTATGGCATTGGGAATTACTATATGCTTCTCACCTTGGGATGTATGAAATTAGCCAGGGGCAGCACATTTGACAACTAAGAACATGAACAGGTGATTCCTAAACCTAAACATAGTGAGACGTTGCCTGGACACTACAAAGATCTTTCATGTGCACTGCTGAGAAATTACACAAATACACAAAAATTCTCTAACCACTATTCTATTTATTGAATTCTCACTTGAATTGTGTAAGACATTTTTACATCAAAATGTTTATATTGACAGTGGCCCCCCCAAAAATGTGTTTTCCAGAGTCCCACACCCCTTGGGGGAGGCCCTGCAGGGAAGACTTCCAGCGGAGGTGATGTTTAAGGTATGAAGGCATGATTAGAAGTTAAGTAGACAAACAGGACGGTAGAGCTTGTTGCAGACAAAGGAAATAACATTGCAAAGGTCCCCTGGTGGGAGGGACAGGGTTAGTATGAAGGACTAAATACACAATAAATTCTAAAGGGCAGTCAGTGGATCCTGATAATAGTTTCTGGTTCCTTGCTCACCAAGGAACTGGTAAAAAGCCTTAATCGATATAATGTCTCTCTCCTCACTTGTGCCTTCCACATGGTTCCTGTCTCTTTCATACCTGCCCTTTGCCTGTTCCCCCTTCTCTGCTTCTTGTTGGGGACCTTGACTGTATTTAGGAGACAGTTCTTAGTCTTTGAGCATTGACTAGAAAAAAGAGAGCCACGGCTCTCAGTCCTTCTTGGGTGAAGAAAGCATGCCCCGGGTCTCACCTGCGCCTGCAGTTTCCTCACAGAATCAGGATTCTTCTCTCTGCTGTGGCTACAGGTGGACATTTTTTAATGCATCTGGTGCAAAGAGTGACTTCTTGTTTTGTGGGAGAGGTAGAACAAAGCCCTTGTTGTGTAGAACAGCAGTCCCCAACTTTTTTGGCACCGGGGACCAATTTCATGGACTCATGCCACCATTCACCTCCTGCTGTGCGTGCCCCATGGCCTCCCCGCTCCTAAGTTTCAAGGAAGACAATTTTTCCATGGACAGGGGTAGGGTGGGGCGGTGGTGGAGTTCTGGGGACCAGGACGAGTTAGTGGACCAGGGATTGGGGACCACAGATGTAGAAAGATACACGTGGTGACATTCCTCTGCAACAAAGTTAACGCTTCCTCTCGCAGCTAATGCTTGGAACATGGATGTCCCTTTACACCCAATGTTGTGGGTGCTGCATCAGCTTTTCTTCAAAGGTGAAATGACAATAGAAATGCATATAAAGTATAGGGGACAGCAGCATAAGTAGGCCTAGGGTCTGGCATCTTTTCTTTTAGGTTTTATGGAGCGTTTGTTTCAATGAATCACTTTTATTCCATGATTCGTCCCCAGGCTTTAATCTTGTTGGCTTTTCTCTTGGGTAGAAACAAATCCCAAGTATCTACGCTGTGTGCCTAGCAGTAAGGTAAAAGAATCCATCTGCAGAGTGGCATCTTGACACAGACCCACCCATTCCGAGGAAGGAGAACGGGACCAAGGCTGGAAGTAGGACGGGAGTTAGGGACACACACACAGCCTTGTCACAGCTTCTCCGCTGAGAAGTCTCTGTTATTTGTACTCCTCCTGCCAGTCTCTCCGTGTGCCTGCCTAAAATTTAATAGGATACATGCCTTTGTTTCCAGCCTAACCTCAGTGCCAATACCCAACAGACTGCAGGAAGCGGCCGCAGCACAGGATGCTTGAATTTGGAACTGGAAGGACGGCTCACCTGAGCCCCGCTGGGTGCACTCTTCTAGCGTGCCGGTAGAGCAGAGGTGGGAAGGAACATCTCCACGCCTTACGTGCACTGCAAGTCGCTCGAGTGAAAAAACTATTCTCCTTACAACTATATCCTAAAAACCTGAAAATATTCCCTCAAAAATCAACTCAAAAAATGTTTTGTGATAACGCGATGGTGTGCTTTTTGTCAGTTTTGTGATAAACGTCTTAGAGATAATGATGTTGATATAGATGGCGGTGATTCTGGGGAAGACACCAAAGTCCGAGAAGGGAAAACAGAAGATGGTCCTGCCCCACAAGAACATCTATTCTCAGTTAGGGCTCTAAATAAAGGAGGCAGTTGGGGTAAAAAATCTTTTGTTTTGTGGATAAAAGGAAAAACACAGGAATTTATGCATATGCCTCTGTAAATGGGTAAAAGGGTGAGCAACATTCAATCAAAACAAGGAGGGTTTAATGGTTTTAAGCACTAGCACATTTAATCCACCAAATCGCCCAGGGGCCTAGGTATTGTACCCCAATTTTCAACTGCAATCTAGGGATGTTGGGCTTTCCTGGGGTCATTCAACAAGGAAGGGCTAGAGTTTGCAGCCAGGGCCTCTGTCTCCATCCCAGAGCTCGCTCCACAGCTCCACAGTTGCTGACACTCGCCCTTATAAAACATAATTGCCAGTTCATTCTGATGGAGAATGAATCTAAGCAATATTTACTTGAGACAGAAATCCAGATCCTTCCAAAGAGCAATTGTTTGCACAGGCAGTTGTTTGCACAGACAAATCTGAGCACGTACTTTCCCGGTGCTTCCCTGCCGTTGGCTAATGCTGTCCTTCCGTGGCGGACACAACTCCGGCTTTCTCTGCTCTCCGGCCCTGGAGAAGTCACTCAACCATAGAGCTGGAGGGACCTGCTGCCTCTGGGAAATGCTGCTCTTCCACCAAACCAGAAAGATCATTGTCTGCCTGTTTCTCAACAGTCAGATAAAGAAATGATTCCCTTGAAGATTCACCCTGGTCAGTCAGGAAGCTTTTCCCCAAATGGCAACAGTGGTAAAAAATAGAAAGGATAATTATTAACCTTAACATAGGGATTCCAGATGACAATCTGGCCTTTCATCTCAACTAAAGGGAAATGGCAGAGACAAAATTCAAGAAATGAAAAATGGAAGCAGTGCTGCCTTTGGGTGCTTCGGCTTAGCGTTTTGATGGCATCAGAGGTGGATCTCTGTCAGGCAAAACTGAGGTCTCTTCTGGGAAGGTGGACGACGGGTTCCCTACTGGGATGTTGAGTGCTTCACCCTGATCTCTTGGGCACACGCATGGCAAACACACCTCATTACACAAGAATAAGACTAATAAAATTGCTTCCAGTATTTTTTGGATGGAGATTGTGGGAGCCATTGAAAAACAGAAGCCAGATTTCACACATATTTAATTAAAAAATACTATTTAAATAGTATTAAGCTTTTTCCACACATCCATATTGACTTAAAAGTCATAATGTAATGATTCAAAGCACTTTTTTAAACTTAGTGATTCTAAATACATGATTATTAAAGGAAATGTTTTATGCATCAACCTTTTACATTTTTTCGAACTTTTTCAGATTTTAATAGCAGAAAAATATTTAATGGACAGAACCTTTCCCTAATAGTCAGTTCTTTCGTGTCAGCCATGGGATGTCTGCCATTGTGTTCCCATTGACAACCAACTAGACTTATTCTGATTCTTTGAGGATTCTTGAATACTAATTGAATTTTCCCTACTTTGCTAGAAATCTTTTGAGGTAATAGTTGAGGCTTTGGAATCAAATAGGGCCAACGTCAAACTACTTACTCACTGTATGTACTTAAGCAAGTTATTTTAACTCCTTGAGCCTCAGTTTCCTCAGCTGTTAAGTAGGGATAATAATCTATTAACACTTTGTGAAATTGTCATGAGAAATTCATTAGCTAATATATGCAACATAGCAGGTGCTCAGTAAACAGTAGTTGGTTTTTATCACTGTTGTTATTCTTCTTTTCCTCTTTTCATTAATTTTTTTCTGCCAGAAAATAGATTCTTGCTCCTAGTTCTCATATTTTATCCATTAAAATTTCATCTGTTAGGTGGTATTTCCTTTTTCAAACACATGCTCTCCATAATCTCCAATCGTGCACCTTGTGTAGCACTTGTCACCTTGTATAGCGCTTGCCACTTGGTACATTGTGCTGTAGTGTCTTTTTGCCCAAATCCCATCATCCTAATTAGAATGATAGTCTCTGGAGGGCAGGAAGCAAAGTGTTTTTTCCTGTGAAATACTTCTTGAATGTGTGTCGAATGAATAAAAGGGTGCCCTATTTTGTTTTGCATTATTTGTTCAAAAAAACAGAAATTATTTTTCATTTTAGTATTTTCTTAATTTTAGAATTTAGATATTTCAATTTACTATTTCTTCCTGAAGTTACAACATAAGAGTTGAAGTCAAGATGAAAAATATATTGCTGAAAAATCTTATTCTTTCGCTCTGACAGGGCGCTGCAGCCATTTATCTTTGAATCCCTGTAAGTAGACATTATTCCTTCCGGAGCCAGGTGGGAAGGCTTCTAAAAACAACTGGCAATACAGCCGTGGAACCTCGAGCCCTGCTCCTTTTCTGCTTCGGTTTTTTTCACCTATAAAATAGGTGGAGGGATGTGATCAAATGAACTTTAAGAGACTTTACTTTTCTAAAAATGTATATTTTATCACTTTTAAAATTAGAGCATTAAACGTGGTAATCTTAAATTTTCCCTTCTGCGGTGTGAGTCCTTTTTATCTCCTCTTTCCTAGTCTACACAGGGTCCCAATAAGAAAAATAAAAATTAATTTCTCAGGCATCGCATCCATCATTCAAAAATTTCCCAGCTACTTCTGAGAGTCCCCCCTAGGGCTGGGGTGGGGAATTTATGGCCCTAAGGCCACACAAGGCCTTACAGCTACAGATTCCTTACCCCTGCCCTAAGGTTTCTCAAACATATCCTTAAATAACTTGCTCTCAACTCCCTAAGGATTCCATCACCGTTTTTCTTTGTTCTAGCCACGTCTTCAGTTGCTTCTACTTCGCATAAAGCTGTCCATGCTGCTGGGGCCTCACTCTTTTGGGAACAGGGTGTTTTGCATTGGGTTTCTCATCCTGACAATGAACCACACTCCTACATCTCCTCCACTGCTCTCATACAAGACTCGGGGAGGAGGGACCTGAATCTTAGAATAAACATATCTTAGACCACAAGAAGGACTCCCATTCTATAATGATAACTTGGATATACTGTAAGATGTTTGATCATTAACAATAATGCTAATAAAAGAGTTTATGAAAAGTAATTCTTATTAGGAATCCCCAAATACAACCAGGATTGACGTGAATTGGTCAGTCACTGCAGGTAGAATGGTCTAAATCATTTCATGGACTATTGGAAGATTGACATCAGCTTGGCTGGGCCACCTCATGTACTGCATTAACAGTAGCTAGGAGACGATCTATCAATACTAATATGAACTTGAGACCTATGAACTTGAGGGAGGAGGTGCAGAGACAGAGTTTGTGCTTTTCCTCATTGATTTACACAAATCATGTGTGAGATGCATCTTCCAACCTGCTCGAACTCTTTGCCCAACTTCTTATTCCACATTGACAATTCAGATGAAGGTCAAAGACCTAAAAATTAAGCCAGGTTACTGGAAATTGGAGCATTCATGAGAAGGAGCAAAGAAGTTACTAAAAATGCATTTGATTTTGCGTGGAATCTCTCTTTGGGGAATTCTTCTTTGGATTGCCTCTTTTTCTTGGTGTGGTTAGCTGCTTAGGGAAAGGTGCTCTCTCAGCTGCTGAGTGATAACACCCTGTGAATGAAATGTCAAGAAAAGGCTGAAGGTGGGGAAACTGTCAGTTATCCCCCTCTCCAACCTCTTGTCTAGGTAATAGAGTCCTCAGAGACAATGCACAGTGCAACTTTTCTCTTCCATAGGAAGCTAAATAAATGTTTAGGCCAAAACCCATGATAGTAATAGAGTGTTAATTTTCCTGATGGGTCCCATCTGTTTGCCTCCCTGAGAACCTGCAAAGATGGTAGGCGGTACTTTGTGCCTGTCTCTGGGCTCAGCGCTAGAAATATAAGGAAATATTGAGGGAGTTGCTAGGAGTTACCATGACTTGGTCACAGTTCCAAAGAGGCTGGACTACATTTAGGACCACCATATCCAAGCTGCTCAGGGGGTCTGTAGTTGCAAAGGGTGGGTGCTCCCCACCTTCTGGAATGTGACTCTTACCCTGTGAACTGTAGCAGGGAAAAGAGATATATGCATGCCTATGTTCGTTGCAGCACTGTTCACAAGAGCTAACCCATGGAAGCAACCCAAGTATCCATCAATGGATGAATGGATAAAGAACATGTGATGTTTGGATATACAATGGGATACTATTCAGCCATAAAGAGAAGGAAATCCTTAATTTTCAGCAACATGGATGAACCTGGAGGACATTATGTTAAATGAAATAAGCCAAGCACACAAAAACAAATATTGCATGATCTCCCTCATATGTGGAATCCAACAAAGCTTATCTCATAGAGGTAGAGAGTAGAATAGTAGTTATTAGAAGCTTGGGAAGAGAGGAGGAAGGGGGAATGGGGAGAGACTGGTTAACAGGTACAGAGTAAGACATAGGAAGGATAAATTCTGGTATGCTGTTGCATCGAAGGGTGATTATAGTTAATGGTCTATTTCAAAATAGCTAGAAGAAAAAATAGCTGGAAGAAAGGATTTTGAATGTTCTCACCACAAAAAAACAATGAATGTTTGAGATGATGTAAATGCTAAATATCCTGACTTGATCCTTTTACAGTCTGTATATATATATATATATATATATATATATATATGTATTGAAACATCTAACTGTACCCTACAAATATGTACAATTATTGTCAGTTAAAAAAACCAATAAGATAAATTTTAAAAGAGGAAGCTACATCAACTTACTCTCTGTCTGATGTGCTTGCTGCATTGACAAGAGAAATAAAAGAGATTTCAGTCAACTGAAGATCATTCCTAGGTTGTAAAAGAGGTCCGTTTTTTAAAAGGACTTGTTTTACTAAGAAAGTGGATTCCTGTCTTCTCTCCACCCACTATTGTTCCATGAATGCATAAGATCTTTTGTGAGGGGATGACAGTCTGGCTATCAGAGCACTGTATATTTATCTTCTTGCATGAAGACAGCCTGTCCAGCTAGCAAGGCAGGCTGTTAAACTGTAAGTGAGACTTAAAATAACACAGAGAGAGCTTATTACGAGCTAGATGTAACATTGAGTGATAGTCAGCATTTCCGAGAAATTCCAGGGAGAGAAACACTTGGCAGTGAGTTGGGAAAATAACCTAGTGGTAAAGACTGTTTCTATACCTCACCCATCGCCTACCCCAATCCTCCTTCTATGAGCAATTCCTGCTGTGCCCATCTTCCCACTTGAGGAGGAAGCATTGAATTAAGTACTACCGCCATTCTTTGAGCATCCAAGGTGGTAGAAGTGCTAATAAATGCCGTCCTTGTTACTTTGAATCATTTCCCCGGGGCATTTGTCATTTGTGCACTGAGATATTCTGACAGCCACTTGGCACTTGCATTTTGTCATGTTGTAATGAAGTACATTTCCATTGCATCCAATATATGCAATATTTTTTCACTCCAATTACATGCAGTGAATCAAACCCTTGCTACAGTGAAATTTGTTTGAAGCCTTCCCCAGAGCCAAGATTGCTGGAGAACCCTGCTCTGATGACTGCCAGTGGGTCTCTGCAGTGCCTTCCTCTCAAGTTGGAGAGCAGCTAATCTGATTTGTTCTCTTATTTGAGAGGGAACCAGATCATTTGCATTGTAAATAAAACCATCTCTTGTCTTTATTTCCATCATCTCTGATTGCTCTTGGCTGCTTAACTTGGATAACTTAATCATGGGCCATATGAAAGGGAGCAGAGGAAGATTTTAAATAAGTTTTAAGAGTAAGCACAAAGTAAATCCGTGGCAGTAACAGATGACTAGAGCATCTCTGATATCAGACTTTATGAGCATCATGTGGCACTTGAGTTATCATTTCTGCTTCTAGAGGTCATAGGAAAACTGGAATAGTGGCCTCTCAAAGTATGTCCTCTATGTTAAATTTGAGATTGGAACTATAGGTCAAGCAGCATTTCAGGGAGACTCTGGTGTTGTACCAGTGGGGGAAGAAACAGCGCACCCTCCGCAGCCAGGACCTGCCCCGCTCAGCCTGGAACCCAAGTGAAAGCAGAGTGGCACTGCATAAGATTGCTTTTCTGTGATGATCGCCATGGGACAGAGAATGGAAGAAATAGTCTTAATAAGTACTTGCCTTTTTACTATAATTTCACAATTTTGAGATGGCAGCCATTCGCCAGAATAGTGAAAACTTAAAATAGTCCCAAAGATCATTCTTAAGCCTCAGTTATTTCTGTTGTACTTAGTCATTGTTGATGTGATATTCCCAAGAATTACAATTATATCTCCAGATGATGGTACTTTAAAATGGGGCCTTCCAGATTCACAGGAAGTTCTCTGAGGTGCCAAGAAGTTTTTTGCGAAGATTTGAATTCCTTACTTGCTCCATGTATGGTCTCGGCAATGGCCTTGAGCAGCAGGTGCTGGGTTGCGTGTCCTGTTCACAGCAGTGTGGGGGTTCTTATTCCGCTTACGGGTAATATGAAAAATCCCAAGTGCATATCCTTGGAATATGCACAGTCTAAGCCAGCCTCAAATGACTCTTTGCAAAGAGGCTGATTGCACCTACTCTAGAGAGACTCTCTTTCCTGGGAAGGACAGGCAACCCTGGCACAGCTGGGCTCTTGACAGACCTTAGGGCCATGCCCTCTGGATCCAGTAGGGGACTATTGGGTCTAACTTTGGCATCTAGTGGCCAGCTAAACACCCCATGCCTCACCTCCCTTGCCCCTTTGATTCTGGTCATCTCTCCTCTTTCAACATTTTATCCTCATGTTGCTCTGAGATACTTCTTTTCTTACCCAGCCTTCTACAATTTTCCTTCCTCCCTAACCTTTTCTGAATGCCTCCTGGAACTCCATTTCCAGGGTTAGCCAATTCTCCTAATTCCATGATTATTCCTTTCACCTCTCAAACTTTCCTGAACATTGACACTTCCCTGGGTATTTCACACCCCCAGAAAGCTTCTCCAAGAGGGAGGCTTCATAGTCCTCTGCTCCTCAAGCCATGTGTTTGGGAGGCCTGAACAGCAAGCTCCTCATTTCCCACTGCTTCTTCCAGACTTGTGCTTCTCTTCCCTCATGCCAAGTAGCCCTACTCATGTGAGGCTCATACCAAGCATTCATATAGCTCTGAACAACACCTCCCCTTAAGACTACAGGCCTACTGGGATCATTGTCCCATACTAAAGGCATTCAAAATACGCTGACTATTGCATAGCTCAGAGTTCTGTCTTTTGTTCAGGAATAAAATTCTTACCTGTTTTCCATAGCCACCTTATTTTTCTGACCCCTCCCCACACATACTTCACCTTGACTACTCCTGGTCTGCACCATCTCTAGGTGTTGACCCATCAATTTGCCTTATCCTCTCCTTCCCACAGACCATCTAGTCTAGTTCTTTCCAAGTTGTTAAGTATCTGTTCCTGTCCTATCTCTTCCATGAGATATCTTCAGGCATACCAGCCAAAGTGGTTTCTCATCCTTCATATCCATAGCACTTATTACCTCTGCTAGGTGTTCAAAAATAAAGCATGTACTAGCTGTGACAACCTCTGATTCTGTGGAACTTTCCACTCGCTCCCCTGCCTTTTCAAATCTCCTGCTGTCACTGTTTGGTGCCACACAGGAGGCCCTCGTGGTGCGAGCCCGTCCTCCTCATCCCCACTGTGGGGTACAGGAGTGAGCCTTATGAGAGACGGGCAAATACCCTGGAACCAAATGACATATTTATCATCGCGATCACACACAAGGATGATTAGAAACAGAAAGCAGACACTAGAAGTTATTCTAAATAGCAATTTAATCACTTCATTTACACACCTACAAATGTTTGTCATAATTGCAAAATAGACTGCTAGTTAGTTTTTTTAAATGCTCTCGTAGTGACAAAACTTGGCTAAATCATAGAGTTTTAGAGATGAAGGACCTTCACTTCCTATACCCCTTATTTTAAGAAAAAAAATTAATGTATGTTATTGAATCAGTCAGTATAACTGTAAGCCAGCAAAGTTTGCTTTTCACTAATGTTATGTATCCAGGGCAGGTCGGTGGAAGAGTTTTGCTCATCGCATGCTCTCAGGACTCAGGTAGGTAGAGTCTGTGTCATGACGCATGCTCCTCCCACTGCTGAGGCACAGTAATCAAAGCTCTGGGGAGTCTTTCCCTAGTGACAAAGTTCTGGCCCAGAAATGATATCTGTTGCATCCCTTCACAGAAGTCAGAACCATTTGTCAGAAACAATCCATGACCCATCCAACCACAAGGGGGCCAGGAAGTTCAGTCTTCCACGTGCCAGAAAGTGTCAAAATGGATAGACAGCACTAGTAACTACCATAACAACAACTAATGTTTGTCTACCTGTGTTATATTTATGCCATTTCATTATAATATGGGAGTAACTGGAAGGATGTAAAATGAGTATACATTTTGGAGCCAAACAGCCTGGGTTCAAAACTCTGTTCTGCCACTTCTTAGCTGAGCCTGTGTGGCCTTGGACAACATATTTGACCTCTCTGAGCCTCAATTTTATTAACTGCTAAATGGATATTTAACACAGCTACTGGAAGTATTGAAAGAGATACAGCGGGGAAAAAGAAACAAAACCTACAACAATTTCTAGCAAGTAATATGTACTTAGTATATATTAGTTTCCATTTTCTTCCCCCTACACCCCCCATATTAACACTTTATTTTCCTTCTTTTTGTCCTCCCTTATCTCCCTTCTGGTTATGAATTTGTTCTTGTTTTGGGACTGAAAAATTAAACTCCATTTCCCTCACCAACAGATGAGCATGTTTACTTCAATGCTATAATGATACTGTGCTTTCATTAATATTTCCACCAAATTTATTACCACCAGGGCTGTACTGCTATGGAGTTTTCTTTTTGATCTGATCCAGCTGTTAGATAATTTGTGGATTATCTTTAAATTATTAGCTTTAAATAATTTGTGAATCATTCCTCACCCCAGCCTCGCTTGAATTCTGTTAATTTTTCAAGACCAGATTGTATCTCAGTACATAGCTCATAAGCCTTTCAGATATCAGGACCACATGTTAAACCTTTCTACCACTCACAGAGTAAAGCATTTCACTTTCTGTTATCCACACAATATCAGGTGTAAAGTAGTTAATTGGGTGTATTTGTTTCCTAGGGCTGCTTTAACAACATACCACCAACTGAGTGGCTTAAGTAGCCAAAATTTATTATCTCACTGGAAGCTAGAAATTCAAGATCTAAGTGTCAACAGGATTGGTTCCTTCTGAGGACTAAGTGGGAGAATCTGCCCCACAACTCTCTCCTAGCTTCAGGTGGTTTGCTGGCAGTCTTTGACGATCCTTGGCTTGTGGAAGCATATCCCTGGTCTCTGCCTCACAAGGCACTCTCCTTGTGTGTGTGGATCTGTGGCTGAATTTCCCCTTGTTACAAGTATATCACTCATACTAGATCAGGGCCCAGCCTAATGACCTCATCTTAATAAATCACATCTGCAGACGCACTATCTCCAAATACTCACGTTCTGCGGTATTGCGGGATAGGACTCCAATGTATGAATTTGGGGAGCACACAATCCAGCCCATAGCACATGGGTTACTACAATCAAGATGAATATTTGATTATCCTACAGAGAAAATAGTATGACCTCAACGTTTCTGCCATATCAAAGTATAATTTTCAAAATGTCAAGAACTTGATACTGCTACAAACATAGAGTGACCATGCAGCCAAAGATTGATCTACCTAATTCATCAGAGAACTAGCAAGGTGATAAAAACTTATTCCAAGAGCATTGAAGGAACAGAGGTTTATGTATTCCTCAGAAAAGATATGCTGAAATAAATTTGCTAAGTTAGAGACTAACCTACTAAATGGCCTACAGATAATAAACCCACAACCTTTGGGGTCATCTTTTCTACCAGTCATAAATTATCTATAGGTCAAACAAAGACATATACCCCTATATAATTAAATATCTCTTGGACAGAGCAGTAGGATATTAACAAGCCATCCTTTTCCCTTATTCTTATGCGCTAGATATATTTTCTTGGTAGCCTCCCCCAAAATAGTGTCCAAAGATTATTCCTAATCCCAAAAAGGCTGGCTTCATAATGCTTCAGCCTGATTAATTTATATAAGTGGAGCAAGAGGTGTTATTTAACTGTTTAAACTTCTTTATGATCATCAAATATAGCACTAGTTACTAAAGTCACAGAATTAACCTTTGTGTGAAAATTTTATGAAGAATCCTGGACTCTTAATGGACTTTGAAGAGCCTCTATTTGTTCCTCTATCTGGAAGCTAGAAAATCAAGCCCAAGAATTTCTCTCCCTGAGGTTTCACTTACAGTATCTGTAATGTGGATAAACTTCTTTCTCAGAGGTCATCAATATCTGTTTATACAGATATTGTTGTAACCTTTGTTACTTGATCCAAAAAGAAATGACCTTTCTTACTATCTGTAATGCTAGGACAAGGAAAGCACAGAACAGGCATCAGACCAGTTTCCTGGGATGAGTTTATAGCCATTGATTCCACATATGAATTAGCACCGATGTTCCTTAATTATGATCTTCTTATAAGAGTATTAAATAAGATAAATTCTCAAACATGGCACTCCAAATAAGTCTTTGGTTATACAATAAATTTATCCAACTATATCCTGATAAGAAGGAGGTCAGATCCTCATTAAACCTAGGCAAATAACTATATTGCCATGAAAAGTAAAAAGACATAGTAAAAATATTTGTGTCTGTATTCTGAGAGATTAAGAAGAAAAAGATAACATTTAAAGAATGCTTCATTTCAACCTGCTACAGAAGTATTTTGTACTAGGTTGAGGGCAAGAGATAGATTAAGACAAAGGACAAAGAGCTTTCTGGAATACCCAGTAAAATATAGAACATTAAAAACAATGTCAATAATATTTCAAAACAAATGACCATAATTCTATTTTCCTCCATATAAATTCTAGTTAATCAATTTTCTTTTTTTTTTCTGCTGGATCTTGGTACATCAGCTGCCTTCACGAATTCATCTCATTCCAGATTGAGACGAGTTCTAGAAATTCTCAGTTGGTCACCAAATATAGTCAGAGTTTTCTAAATCATATTAGTTTGAAAGCCTATAGTATAAAATATCAATAGTTAAGTGCATTGGTTTGTTAAGGCTTCCATAACAAAGTACTACAGAGTAGTGGTTTATACAACTTAAATTTATTTCCTCACAGTTCTAGAGGCTGGAAGTCCAAGTTCAAAGTGTTAGCAAGGTGGTTTCATTCTGAGGCCTCTCTCCTGGGGTTATAGATGGCCATCTTGTCCCTTTGTGATCACATTGCCTTTCCTCTGTATCTGTGTCCTAACGTCCTCTTCTTATAAGAACAATAATAATATTAGTTTAGGGCCCACAATATGACCTCATTTTACCCTAATTATCTCTTTAATGACCCTGTCTCCAAATAGGCACATTCTGAGACACCGTTAGGACTTCAACATATGAATTTTGGGGGACACAATTCAGCCCATAACATTAAGTAAAACTGGTTTAGTCTTTTCTAATAAGTTACCAAGTTTTCCTTTGTTGACAACCACATTTATGACTTCAGGCAATCGTGAGCAGAAAGTAGAAATAACTTGCCAATGTTAAGGCTGAATGGTTGTTAATTTGTTATAGTAATCTATAGTATCATAATGAAGAAGAGGAAAAATCTCATTGAAGTACATAAAATACATAACTCTTTTGTAAGGATTAGATCAATGTTTCGACTCAGGGTAAGAACATATTGTGGACTGACAAATTCCCAAGACTTTCCAATGCATCTTGTAAAGTGTATAATCTGTAAAACATATTTGTATTAATAAATTTCCCTGCACAAAATTAACCTAGAAAACCTGAGCTGCTTCTTTTACTTAACAACTTACTCATAAAACTCATAGAACAATGTTGAGCAAATCAGGAACAATGAAATATACCCCAAAGCTTGATCATTTTTATTATCCCTCTTTCTATAAGGCAGAAGACAAAATCTTTAAGAATTTCTAATATCCACCTAGGAAATATAAAAGATAGTTTTAGGTGTAAAAGGCATCTTGAGATTTTTTTTAAATTGAAGACTTAATCTTGTGAAGAAAAAATGAAAGTTGATATTAGGTGAAAGATCACCATTTGAATTAAGATTGGGACATATGTGCATGAGAATAATGAATGATTCAGCTGATACTGATTGAGCTTACCCACATGTTAACTAAAGTGACACTATATTATTGTAAAATAAATATGAAGAAAATACAATTGAAAGAAACCATAACAGTTTAGAAGTGAGAAATTTTTGTTATTTAGACATAACAAAGTCATTACAAAACACAGAAAGTTATTTTACTGATGTATAAAATCCTGCTTTCTGGGAAGATTACGCAATGAGTATAGAATATTCTTTTATTAGTTTTTATGAAGGGTATACTAGATATTCAATACCTAATCTGTCCTTTGAAAATCTATTCTTGTTTTAACAAAACATTTTTAAAAATAAACACATCAAAACCAAACTCTTGAGAGTCAAACTCTTTCTCTTCTGAGCAGGATGGAGTAAATAGAGTAACAGAGATAGGATTTACCAGTTCACCTTAAACAACTAGAACACTGGACAAAAATATATGAATCAATAATCTTTCAGACATAGGACAATAATAAGCACAAGACTGTTATCCCTGAGAGAAGGAAAACAAATGAGGTGAGTTTTATGATCATCCCAGCTTATTGCTTGAAGATGGTTGAATTTGTAGTTAAAATGTTTCAATAGAGAAATTTTCATTGGTGACAAGATGTTTTTATTGGTGAATTTTTTCTAAAAATTTAAAAAAGAAATAATATCAATTCTACACAAATAATGTTAGAAATTGAAGAAGACACTTCCCAACTCATTTTATGAAGCCACTCTTAACCTAATAAGAAAACCAGAAAAGACATAAGAACAGAAAACTACAAATCAATATGTTATTACTTCATGAACATAGAAAGAAAAATCCTTAACAAAATTTTACCAAATTGAATCAAGCAATTTATAGAAAGGATAATAACACAATCAAATGATGTTTATCCTAGGGATACAATCTAGATTAGCATTAAAAAAATCAATGTATTTCTTCATATTAACAAACTAAAATAGAAAATAAAAACATAGGATCTTCTCAACAGATACAAATTCTGAGTGATGAAAAAAGAGAACTTAATCTGATAAAGGATATCTACTAGGAACTTACAATAACATCATACCATACTTAATCATGAAATAATGAACATATTCCTCCTAAGAAAGGACATCTTGAGCAAGGATATCTACTCTCACCACCTCCATTCAACAATGTATTACCGATCTTAGACAATGCAATAAGGCAAGAAAAATAAGGCATACAAATAGGCAAAATAAATCATACAAATGTTTTAATCATGGATGACATACTTGCCACACCATTTTATAAAATCCTAAGTAATTCACAAAAAGACTATTTAAACTTATAATGGAGTTAAATGGAGGGGTGGGAATAGGAATATAAGATACATCATCAACATACAAAAATCATTTGCATTTCTCTATTCTAGCCATAACAATTAGAAATTGAAATTAGCAATTTCCATTTCCATTTCAATTCAATTTCAATTTCCATTTCAATTACCATTTACAATAACATCAAAATATATGAAATATTTAGAGATAAGTTTGACAAAAATTTGCAAGATCTATATATTAACAACTGTAAAACATTGCAGAAAGAAACTTTTTTTATTTAAAAATATTAAGGGTCTACAAATGTTCCAGGTTACATGGATCACTTTGATAATGCTTGAGTCTGGGTTATAGGTGTGCCCATCATCCAAATAGTGTTCACAGTACCCATTAGGTAGGTTTTTTTCATCGCCCCTCCTGTCCCCTCCCCCCAGTTGATTTCCACTGAGTTTTACTTATGCAGAGAGAAATTTTAAAAGAACAAAATGAATAAAGATATATAAACCAATCATAACAGAGCTCTTTTCATTTTAGAAGTTTTATCATCTAATTGTTTTAATACCTTCTGGAAGTGGAAAATACTTCAAACTTACACAGTGAGAGATAAAGATTTTTCTCAATAACAGCCATGTAAGCGCAAAGAGAAATTGCAATGTCAGTTCTACAACATTAGCCATGGGTCAAAATTAAACACAGAACACAAAGTCTTACCAGTCCAGATCTCAAAAGACTGTTTTCCCTTGGAGAGGGCATAAAACATTTTCATAGTTGATTTAAGTTAATTTAAAACATATAAACAAAAAAAACTAACGGCTTCAATTTTTATGTTGTACCTTAATCAAAGATAGCTCTCCGCTGTCCACCTGAGAGAGATCATTAAATTATCAGACAATAAACAAGATCCCCTGTTATCAATGTCTCCAACAGTGAATAATTTATCAGCTGGGCACAAATTATATTCCTATATACAGTGTGTTTCCTGACTATTCAGATAAGTCCAATCCAGTGGTCTGATAACCATTAGTCATGGGAAGAAGTTTAGAAAGACACAATGCCCAAGCAACAAATTTTTATACAAATTATTCTATTTCTTATGCAGTTACAACCAAGCTGGTGATCTGATAACTGCTAATCCCTAATCTCAACTTTAGAAAGGAATACAGCCCTAGCACTGATGTAGATAGACATCGACAGACCAACAGACTTGGCCATGAACCAGAAAGAACACAGAATAGAAAACGGAAACAAACAACCAAAAGATTCAACAAAGGAGAGGTTCTAGTGTCACTTGGAATTCATTCTGGGAGACCAGAAAAAATGTACCTGGTCTTAAACAGTCCAAGGAGTGCACTTCTCAGGCAACGCAGTTTAATTGGCTCTGGTAAGGATGAGTACATTAGGACTGCGGTCCCCAACCCCCTCTCCCTCCTAGGAGGCCGGTGGCCTGCCGAGAACCTGGAGGTCAGCAGGCCATGAGCAAACAAAGCCCCATGTGCACCCACACCCCTTCCCATTGCTTGCATCACTGCTGGAGCCCCAGACCCTGTCAGATTGGCTGGGCATCAGTCCCTCAAAGGAGCAGGAACTCTGCTGCAAACTGTGCATGGGAGGGATCCAGGTTGCTATGCTCACCATGAAAGTCCAATGCCTGATGATCTGAGGTGGAGTCAAGCTGGCTACCCTCCCACCCCCATCCGTGGAAAAACTGTCTTCCAGGAAACCAGTCCCTGGTGTCAAAAATGTTGGGGACCACTGCATTGGGACATCTCAGTGGAATGACCTCAAAAATTGTTATACAGTAATTGCATAACTTTCAAAAAATTAAAAACATGCTTATCTTTGTCCATTTGGGCTGCCATGCAAAATACCATAAGCTGGGTTGCTTATAAACAACAAACATTTATTTTTCACAGTCCTGGAGGCTGAGAAGTCTAAGATCAAAGTGCTGAGAAATTAACTGACAAGGGCGCACTTCCTCAAAGAGATGCCGCCTTCTTGTGTTCTCACATAGTGGAAGGGCAAGGGTATCTCTGGAGACTCCTTTATAAGGACACTGATCCCATTCATGATGACTCTGCCTTCATGAACTAATCCACCTCCCAAAGGCCCCGCTTCCTAATGCGATCACATTGGGGGTTAGGATTTCAAGACAGAAACTTGGGGTCACACAAACATTCAGACCATAAGCAAAGATTCATGCAAATATAGCATTAACACGTCAAAGATTTATTTAACTCATTAATGAGGGAGCTAGTCAGACTCAGTTAAAACAGTTTCTAAGAGCGTTTCAGGAACATAGCCTCTCTGAAACAGCACACTGAAATAAGTATGCTAAGTTAGAAGAAAATTTAAAAATGGTAATGTCCAATGAGCAATAAAACTGGAAACTTTGGAGTTCTTTTCCTTTTAATCTCTTAACACATACCTTCACAGAATACGGGCTTTAATCAAAGTAAAGAGAAAGTCAAACAAAGATATACATTCCTCTAGAGAACTAAGCAATTTTTGGATGGGTCCATTAGAAAATGCTCTATGAAAGCCTTCCTTGCCTCTAATTTTCATATATTTGACATATTTTCCATAACATCCCCAAAAGAAGTATTTTTTTTAGCATGAACTCCAATCAAGAAGTGATTCTTTCCACTGAAATAGCAGAATTTCCCCTACCTCCAACTGCCGCATTATAAATCAGAATATACAACACCAACATGCAAATGAAAAGGCTATCTGAAGATGCAGGCCCATGCAAACTGAAAAAGAATTCACTCTCCATATTCATGGCAGGGGTTAGGTGTGCACTGCAGGGTACTGGTGAGCACAAATCTAGGCTTCTCATTAATATGGAAACTTTTGAGGTGAAATTTGAGAAATTATAGAGCACAGACTAAGGGGGATTTGATGTCATTTGTAAAAACATTTCAATCTTTGGATAAAATCTCTATGAGCTAAAAGAAAATGTCAAAGAAACACAAGATATATGGATTTCAGAAAATAGACTCATTTTAACAGGAAGGTACCAAAATAGAAGGGATGTATGTACACAGGAAGACCCACAATCACCAAGGAAATAGAGATTTTCCCTGTCTCTTTCAGCTTTCATGTGCAAAATCTAAGAATTATTCTAAAAGTATATCTTGTACACCTACCACGTGCAAGCACTGTGCGAGGTGACGTGGGCATTAAAAAGGGAATGAGACAAAGGAGGGCTGAGTTCTAACTTAGTTCCATCCATAGTCAGCTATGTGACATTAGAAAATCTAGATGTTTCCAGAATTCAATTTTCTAAGGGATAAAAACCCCTCAGGCTTCTTGCCATTGTACAAGACTATGTAAGTTTATAAATCCCATCCTTAAAGAATTTAGTGAAGTTTTTTGAAGATTTTTAAAGATGTACAGGATATGATGGGGGTGGGACAAAGTTCCCAACACAGAGTTTTTCATTCTGAATTTCTCAAATTTTATTTATTTTTTTATTTATAGCAAGGACTCATTTGCTCAAAGGCCCTATTAACTAGAAACATAGAGAAGAAATACAAATGTGTCACGATGGAATCAGTTGGGAAATACCAGGCCTCCTACTTAACAGATCTTCCCATCCTGACATTGGGACTTCTGTGGTCCCTAAGCAACTCCACCAAACACTCAGGGCTCCCTGGAGCACGTTGAATAATCATTCATGATGTCCAACCTATTTCTTTTAAGGATAATAAATTAATAGCCAAAGAGAAGTTAAGTTTTCGTAACCAGAAAATATTCTTCTTCAAGTTCACAGAGATCAAGGACAGAATGAGGATCAGGTCAACTTCTGCAAATAAGTCTTTTCTCCAGACACTCAGTGTCATCTCCCTAAAATCCTAGTAATTTTTCTGTATACCAGCAACTCATTTGCCGTCTTTTCACAATCACTCCTCAAAATGCAAAGGGGACTAATACTGGCTTTCAATCTATTAAAGGTTGTTATTTTTATAGTCTTGCAAAGGGACTATTCAACACCAAGACCAATCTATCTGAACATTTTCCTGTGAGTTATCTGGTAAATGAAAAGACCAAGGGAAAAATGTCTTGGGGCTGATAACACAGCATGCTTGATGACACTTGCCTCCTAGAAACTTTTCATAAAAGTTTTATTTTTGTTCATGAACATAGTAATGGAGAGTTCTTAAGTTTTTTCCAGAGCGTTCAAAAGTCATTTTTAAATGTTTCCATTTCTCTCTCACTTCCTTTTCCTAGATCAGGTTATATATTTCCTGCTGTGATACTATGTTTCCCAGTGAGGCAGATTCTTACTGTTCTTCTAGTGTTTGTCGATTTAATGAACTGTTTTATGACTTAGACTCAAATAATGGAGCTTTTGTGGAGAAAGGCGGGGGGGAGGGGGCAGGAAGGAAAGGAGAGGAGAAGGGGGTGGAGGGTGAAGTGATAAACTCCCACATATTGGGATTGCCTTTTAAAATCCTACACAGATTTTCCCCCCATTCAGATAACTTGCTGACCTTATCCTATGCTGCATCTGATTGCAATTACTTCAGTTTGTTAGGCTGACCAATTTTAGAAACTTGGACAATGTACTTCGTTGCAATCAGATCTGCATTAAAATCCAGAAATGGAGGATAAATCAGTTATTGCCATTGAAGTTGTTATAGTATATTTTTTCCAAAAGAAATACACTCATGTCAGCAGGCCTGAACTGTCATTTCTCCAGACTTCTAACATAACATCTGCAAATAAGTCTGGTATCTCCTATATAATTAATCTGTAATCTCATAAAATTCAGTTACATGCTGTGTCAATGGTTTTTTCCTAATTCTTTTCGCTCCTCTCCTGTGTAAATGTTATTGACATAATACTTGAAGGTACAAAACACACAGAGAGAAAAACAAAAGGGAAGAGCCAATATATTGCTCAGCTTTGGAATTTTAACCCTCCTTATTCACCGATAAATACAATTTATCTGTCCATCAAGCTGCCATGCCCATGGGTGGAGTGATTTGGCAACTTATTAACACAACGTGATTTGAAAGGTACCAAACAAGGCATCTGTGATTTAAACATCCCCTCCACACATTGCCACATCCTCCGAAATCCCCACCCTCGCCCTCTGGAGTTAGGATCTGAATAAGGACGGAAGGCTCAGCTCAAACGCAGGTGTATCCCTGGGAAGGCAGGCTGTAATCTAGCATCTGGCTCCATGCATTGTAATTTCTCAAGCAGAGAGCACAGCCCTGGGGGGATGAGATGGGACTCCAGGGAGGAAAGGAGCGGAGCCTTTCGGGCAGCTCGTCACCCTCCCTTGCAATCATAAAGTAATATATTTTTTGTTGTCAGGGAAGAGCAAGCGTAGGAGAAAGACTTTGGCAGGGCCACCAGCAGGTGTGGAATAATGACAGAGTCAACTATTTGCCCAGCACTGCTGCTCTCAAACATGTTATCTTATCCTACTTCATGCTTAAGACAAATTCGAGAAGTGACGGCTACCATACTAGTGGAGAGAGCAAAAATGAGCCCCAGGGGCTCAAGTTCACAGAGCTACTTCACGTCAGCATCTGGATTTGGATTCACAAACACCTGCAATTTCACTTCCTCACAGAAATATTAACAGCAGGAAGGTAGATGTGTGGGACACGACACATGGCGGGGAGACGGAGGAAGCCGAAATCCACGGGCGCCTATTTCACAATCCTGCTTCTTGTAATGTCTGGTATGTGAAAGTGAAATGAACTCTAGTTCAGATGAATTCTGAGTGGTACAGAAAAACTGGTTTCCCGATGCGTAAATATTCAGCTTCCAATTCGTTTCATGAGGTTTCTCTCCCACCTCTTCCCCGGGCTCGCCTGTGCTCCAATATTCTACTTTGCCCCATCTGTGCATTTGTTCATGCTGTTTCCTCCGCCAGGAAAGTTCTTTTCCTCATCTATGCTTGTCAAACTCCCATAAAGTGGAGTAACTTCTAGTGCAGGAGTTAGATTAGAAAGTCAACACATAGGCATAAATCAATTGGTCATTGTCAATTGTTAAAATCCCTGAAATCGATTTTAGAGTTCAATATCCTTGGATTTGTCATTGCAAACCTCTGCAGCCCAAGAGAAGGGAGGCTGCCTGGGAACAGCAGTCATGCGTCCCTTCTCATGCACCCTCGGGTGCGTTCTCACTCAACAGAAGGGTAGATGGAGACGGCCTTGCCCTAACTTAGTTCCATGGCTCAGTTTTTTTCACCCCTTAAGTGGAAGTAATTAGCGTACTTCATATAAGAATAACATCTATTGGATGTCGGGCGGGGGGGGGGGACGGGTATATGCATACACAAAGAGTGCAATGCTCACCATCTGAGGGATGGACACACTTGAAACTTGGACTGGGAGGGGAGGGGGGTAAGGGCAACATAGATAACCTAAACATCTGTACCCCCATAATATGCTGAAATAATAATAATAAAAAATTAGCGTACTTATTTCTGAGAGTTTGATGGATAAGTAAATGAGTCTACAAAAATCACCTAGGATAGTATTTGGCCCTGAGTAAGCTGTCAATAAATATTACCCTCGCACCTTACCCATCATCATCAATTCATTTATTGACCACGGTTCGGATTTCTGCTCTGTTTGCCTTTACTCTACTTCACATACCCCAGCCTCTGGGCTCAGCCTGTACCATCTCGGTTTCAAGACTCTGCTCACATTCCTCTCTCAAGCTGAGTAGCAGACTCTATTAGTTGCTCCTAGTATCTTTTCTCTGCCTCTTTTTGGTGAGTGAAAGCAGAGCCCCGACCACCCTACTAAAGACTACATTTCCCAGGCTTCCTTGCAGGTAAGCATGGCCATGTGACTACATGCTGGCCACTGGGGGCTGAGATGAATTGATGTGTACAATTTTCGGAACAGGCCATTAAAAAAAAGGGGGTTATGCCTTCTACTGTGCTGGCTGGAGTGTGAATACACCGCAAGATGGAAGCCATATGGTGAGGATAACAGATCAAGAAGTCAGAATGAGTCTGGGTCCCCAGTGACTTCCCTGTGTAGAGCCACCCACGTTTAAACAAGCACAGCAGGTTAGCTCTACTTTCTCTTATAAATGATCCTGTTCTACTTGGTACCATTGCTCTTTATGGTCTATTACTACCTATTAATATATTAGCGACAAGAATATCTACACAGAGGATCAGTTTCAGTTCTCTAAGAACTTAAGATCTTGGGAGATCTTAAAGTGGAAAAATAAATGGCAAGTTGATTTTTCCGGATTCTACTGTAAAGCCATTACAGAGACTGGTTCTTTCCCTCCTTCTTTGCTTCTCTTGGTTTGAGAAAAACAGAATTTTCATCACCCACTTCTTTTTCTTGCCAATCAGTACAATTTTTTTAAATTGAGGCACCTTGGCTAAATCATAAATTTTTTATTTAAGATATGTTCTTTGTAAAAATTTGCCTTGACTCATCCATGATTGTTCCAGAGATTTACATGACCAAATCATGTCTATTTTTCCACAGAATGATCTACCCTCTTTTCTGAATATCTGTCAGCACACATCTGTGCTTGTGTACACAAAAATTTCACCTCTTGAGAGGCCCAGATTTGACAGAATCAAGTTTGCCTCATTTTTCAAACAGTGTTAATTCGGTTTAAAAATGCTTTCCTCATTATGTTATTGCAAGGGTCTTCTTTTATCCCATTTCATGGTTTTTAGTCTGTCCTGGATCTGACACTTATTTAATTAGAAATTTACTGTTGGGCAGGGGGTGTCTCAATGACATTCAGCTGCCGCTTCCAACCCCCTGTCAAATTTCTTTGGTGCCTTAAAGAGGTGAAGGAAGGTATTGCTTTCTTCAAACAATGTAAGACAAACACTTAAAATTCAATCCACTTGGAAATTGCCTTCCCCACATCTTTTACCTGTAGGGTGATTTCCTTTTCAGGGAGTTTCGCAATGCAAATGAGGCATGGTGTACTTACATCCAAGTGAAGGGAAATGAGTTTATATGTACTCCAGAGGAGAATTTCCATGAGAACATCCACACTTCCTCACTTTCAGACTATAGGAACCTCTGCATATATCTTTCCATAAAGAGCTCAGGGGTACCCGGTACAGCCAGTTTGCATGAAACAAGCCTTTTCTATCCCTGCTTTTCATGGCAGAGTGACTAGAATCATTGTTACCACCTTAAATCTCTTCACTTGGTTAGTGGGTTGTTAGCAGTGTAACTCAATCAGCCAACATATACTTATTGATTTCCAATTAGAAGAATGCCTCTTCCCTCTGTAAAACATCCAAGAAATGGCATTATTTCTGCCCTTGAGGAGTTGCAAATCTGGTTGCAAAAACTTGTGAGATCCCTGGCTTTTCAAGACCTGTTAGAAAGACAGTGTTATGGGGGTGTCTTATGAAAGGCCATCCCTGAAAAATGACTGTGTTCTCCTTTGGCTGTTCTAATCTATTACATGTGTCATCAAATTGCCTAAATTTGAATGGGCCTTTTAATCTTCAGTGAATTGAATTCTTAACAGGAGCTGTGTCTTATAAATCCTTGTTGTTCTCAATGCCTAACCTAGTGCCTTATACACAAAAAACACTTATGAATGAATGAAAGAGTGAATGAGTTAGAAGCAGAGAGTAGAACCATGGTCATTGGAGACTGGGGTGGGCAGGGAGGAGGAAAAGATGGCCAGAGTTTGGCACAACTTTGTAACAGGTACAAAGCTACAATTAGAGAGGATGAATAAATTCTAGTGTTCTACTGCACTAAGTAGAATAAGTAGAGTGTCCATGGTTAACAGTAAAGTATTGCATATTACAAAATAGCTGGAAGAGAGAATTTTGAATGTTCCCAACATAAAGAAATGATAAACACATGAGGTGATCATACCTGTTTTGATCATCATACAACATGTATATATCAAAATATCAAATTGTACCCCATAAATATATACAATTACAATGTGTCAATTTAAAAAAATTTAGGGTAAATGAGTAAATTTTTGATGCAGAGTCAATATAGGTTACAAAACTATAATTCATCTTCAGATCTAAATCCAGGACATTCCAGCACAATAATTTCCATTTATACCCAAGAGGCACTATAGATCCCTCGCTTCCATTTATCCATCCAAATCTTCAACAAATATTTATAAAGAGCTCAGTATCTGTCAGATATTCTTTTAGATGTTGGGAATATAGTGGGGAATAAACCAAAAATTTCCTCTAACAAAGCTTACATTCTGGGGAGAAAATGATGAGGAAAGAATTTCTCTATAGCAAATGAAGTAGCCATCAAGAGAAGGAAGGAAGATTACAACTGCAACAGCTTGGGCTTATAGGGAAATGGAACTTATTTATTCAAGATTTACAAAATTCAACAACAAAACAGCTTTAGTTTCAAGGTGAATAAACTAAAATGAATTTATTACTCCTTGAAACGTAGAAATAAAAAATAATTGCAATTCTTCTTTACCTAACAGGTACATGCATAAGGGAAACATTTTTTAAAATAAACTAATATAAAAGTCAAAAATGTGCTCCAGAAAGAAATATCTAAACTTTGTTTGCCTGAAATTTTAGTCTGTGCTTTAAGCCAATATTTCTCTTACTTATGTGCTATCCCTCCTTAATTCCTTCTGTCTCCTTTAAAAGTCTTTTACCAACTCATTAATTTCTTCACTAAAATTCTCATGAGGGGAAAAATACTGATAGGAAGCCCAATTTTTAAAAATTGCTTATGTCTTATAAAATCTACTGAATAAGATACTGTTAATGAAAAACGCAAAGTGATGCCTTTAACCCACACGAAAGTTAACACTGTTTAGCTTCCTCCTCCTTCCCCCTAGTGACCAAAACATGAGTGACTGAGGTAGACACTAAAGATGGATAAGGTGAACATTTCTTTCTTTCCAAAATTTAAATTTCTAAATAGCTCTATTTGAATCACAGTGGTAGGTAAAGATGGAAAAGAGTAGAAATACCTCCTTCACTAAATAGAAAACTCATTTTTAAAGCAAGAAATTTGAACTTAAAATGTCACTGTTTATTGTTCATCATAAACTTTATGTCTCTTGCTAAATATTAAATTAGGCTAGATAGAGCTCCCTCCATATATTTGTGACTGTGGAAAATATTTGGCTAAATTCATTTTGGAAATATTTCACTTCCATGATGTAATCTGTGCAAAGACGATGTCAGGAACTTTGCAGCTCTCCTGGGGAAAATAATGTATGTGTCAGCCATACTTTATTCATTCCTACACTTTTAACTCTTAATCATTAAACATTTGAAAAGTACTGTTTCTAAATTTCCTTCCAGACCACCTGTCCCACACTGGCTTAGCTATTTGAGTACAAAAGTCCTGGCACCCAGACAATCAAGGTGTCTTCAGGGAGGGGCAGGAAATGGCAGTCTCTCACAGAAGCGGCTAGAACTAAGCAGACTGTGGGAAGGAGGAAAAGGGTAGAAGAGGAAGGAGGGAAAGGAAAAGAGTCTGGCATCTGTGGTGGAGCTGGCCAGATGCTCACAGACTCATTTCTTCTTCTGAGCTCAGGAATAAGCCACATTTGCCACCTGCCTCACTGAGTTCTGGGGGACATAGAACGTGGGAGGAAGTGTTGCTCACCACTGCCAGGCCTCCCCTGTAAAACACCCTGCAGAAACCTGCATGAGCTCTACCTTTTCTCTTCCAGGACATCCAGCTGCAGAAATAATTAAGGGCAGCTCTTTTGGGAGGCACCAGGGGATGGTGGAGCCACTAGGTGGAGCGAGTCCAGGCTCCTGAATGATTGAGGGTAACAGAGCACCCACATTGCATGGGTGACCTAAGGAATAAACCTTCTCTGTGTGAAGCTGCTGTGGTTTTGGGTTATTTCTTACAGAAGTTGCCTTCCCTGACTAATACAGCAAAGAAAGAATGAATTGATAATGACTAATCCATTTCTCCCTTTAGTCCTGTGAAGCAGTTGATTTTGATTTTTTTCAACAAGCTCAGTTATGTCATCTCTCATGAGAAAAGCAGCAACACCAGAAGCAGCTCCACATCCCTTGAGCAATGGGTGTGTCCTGTCCCTTTACAGACCATTAAAAATGCGGGAGGAGGGTTTCATTGCTCAACGTGGGGCTTGAATATTCTTTGATGGCAAATGATCTCTTTATTCCTTGGGTGGGGAGGGAGGACAAATCCTGGGGCAATAACATTAGATATCGTTGACATGTGAAGCAATTTTGGCAAACCTAGCGAGCCTTTTGGTTGTGATTTATATCTAGTCAGGGAGAAATGACATCTGGGATGTCTGATTTATTCACTAGCAAAATGCTGGCTGAACCTAAAATAGGAAAATAGAGATTTATGTAACAGATTGCAGAGCCTTAATTTAAGAATGGTTAGGAAACCAGCAGACACTCCACAGCTCTGCTCTGCCTGGAATCACATGCTGCAAGTTAATATTACCTTTCTTAAAGTACTAAGTCACATGTTGAGAGTTAGGGCTTTATTTCTTCAAAATTCAACACCTGAATCTTCTCAAGATGACTGTTTCATACCCAAATAAGTCCTGGCATTCAGTTCCACGTCGACGGCCATAGAGAAGCAAGCAGCTCTGCAAAATTTAGCAGAGAGCTACAGTCTATTGCAATTGTACTTGCAAGCCCACAAGCTGCTTCACGTTAACCTCCATGCCAGGGGAACCCAGAAAATACTGGAACTCAGTGAATAAGGAATTTTTTCCCCCTCTACTAAGAGACCACTTATCCTCAATGTCATAATTGTTTCTTCTTCAAAACCTAACAAAGTTTTTCCGGAACATACGCAATGTTGTAAACACCAAAATGCACTTTCTCTCTGGTCTCAGTGTCCACTCTAGATGTACTCCTGCTGAGCCACTGATTTCTTCTTGTCTTGGGAACATTGAGTCATGTGACACAGTCCCACTTCCTGCTGCTTCCCACTTTGCATTGGCCTTTGGAGAACTCAAAGGCAACAGGCAATCCCTGCTAGAGAATGCAGAGGACTCTGTGGCATGGATGTGCTAACGTTATTCTGACTCCTCCTTGTATTTCTCTCTTTATTCTAACCGTGTTTCACATATTCTCGTCTATGCACTAGTTGATCAAGCAATGCATTTATTATCGTATTAGCTGGCTGAAATTCAAAATAAGGTGGGGGGATCCACAGAGAGAGAAAAAAATGATTTAAAAAAAGAGGAGAATGATGAAATAGGAGAAGAAAAAGAGGAAGAGAAAGAACAGGGAAGAGGGTTGAGGATTGGGAAGGACGAACAGGACACAGGGAGGGAAGGAGAGAGGGACACAGTCCCATCAGTGTTCAGCAGGTGAGAAAGTTGAGTGCCTTACCAAGTGATCACTAAACAGGGTTTTCCTTTAGAGAAAACTAAAGCTCTTGCTATTCTTCTGAAAAGGAAAAGGAAAATCTCAGGACCAGCACCCACCCTCTAACTCCTTATGCTAAAGGAAAGGTCTAGCCTGGAGGCTGAGTGATACAACCCTTCCAAATGAATAACTGTTAATGACACCATGCATTAGCAAGATCCCTGCAGAAAGGCAAAAGGCCCCAGGCCTGTATGGAGGACTGCCCCCACAGGTCATTCATAAGGAAATTCTCTGCTGGCCTCCCATAAACAAGGACATGCCAACAATAGCTTCAGGTCTGCAGTCTAAGTCTAGCTCCTAAAACTAAAGTTTGTTCAATTCCACACTGATAATGCTGATGCCAAGCTTATCTTCCCAGGTGCAGAACAGAGACAGGATGAGATCAATCATTCCTCCACCCACCTAGAGCCATCTGCATAATTAATGCTTGCTTTACTCCCTTTTTCTCTTCAAACATTTACCTTATCTTATATAAAATGTAGATTTCCTGGGCCTCACAAGAATGTAACCATTTGTCTCATTATTCACCCTCTCCTCCTTTTTCTTTCTGTATGCTCACTCCCCTTAAATACTGAGTTCCCAAATCCCTCTTCAGTAAAAAACAGTCACAGATGCAGCTGTAGCTTGTGTTTTGGGGGGCATGTCCTCAAACTTTGGCTTAATAAACTTCTATTGATTGAAATTGTTGCTTCAATCACTTATTTTGGGTTGTCAGTTCCTTTCTTCTTTTAAATTCCCCATACCATAAAGGGTTTGCTTTGAAGAATTCCTGCTGCAATATGAAGTTTTGTGAACTCACCATGCCTTCTTTGATGGAAAGATTTGGAAAGAGTCACTGTTGTAATGATTGGTGATGATATTTTTGTCCCTAGCAAGTCTAACTACCTTGATGAGCCTGCTAAGGCTGTTCAGTTGCCCCCTTTCAATTCTGCTCTGTTGGAAACAGACTATTGAGTGTCTCAGGGAACATGGTTTCAGCTTCTTTACCCCCTTCACTCTGGGCAGCACGGCTCCCAGGATGAATGGTGAAATAAGTACAGTAATTCCTGTCTTCCTCCCCTCTTCATGAATTTAGGCCTTCATGTAGGCAGAGCGTGCCATCTTGCTGACCCTGGACAATTCCCTGGTGTGGCCATGGGCCCTGCCTCTGCCTTAGCATCTAACACAATAAGGCCAGGGAGAAAGACTTGATTCTTTCTCCCACCAAAATTAAGTTCTCCTTTCTTCTCTTTCCTTGTAAAGAATTTAGTACATGATTTTACCCTTATGTGCTATCAGGTTTCAATCCTAGTTCTTAGGGCAGGAATGGGAAGAAGATAGAGCTGCAGAATCCGTCAATATGGACTTTTATAAGAATATAGAAAGCATGGCCTGAAAACCCAGGCAGTTAGCATTGAAGGTGAGTTGTGTGCATTCCCTGCTCATCTCTTGGAATGTTTGATCATGACCTTTTGGTTGTAAACTTCTTTCAACAATAGCTGTCTACTTATTACCACCACCACATTTTCTTTAGCCAAAAGAATGGATCTATAATGGATATAGAATTTAGTCCATGGAACTAGAATGTAATAAATGTCACATTTATTTCTTTTCTTAATCTTCTCCAAGTTTACATTTCTCCAAGGTTGTGCGAAATCTAACCACTTTCATTATTTGGGGCTTTATTTCCACCTTCCCAGTCACGCAATATTCCCTGTGATCTTAGGCGTTGTCAATGTTGTAAGAAGGGCCTCTGGTCTTCTGTCCACATGTGGTCATCACTGGTTTGCTTCCTTCCCACGACTAAGAGGCTCCCTAAAGGAAAGAGTCCTCAGCTTCCATGCCAAGCTTGAATGCCCAGGGACTCACCTTTTTTGTTCAGCCCACTCCCCCATACCCCAGAGAAATCCTCCTTCTGAGGCTCTGGGTATAAATATGAGATGAGGGGGAAAATCAGGCACTTTCTTGGGCCTCTAGTTTCCTTCTCTTCTTTTTAACCCAGTCGATTCTATCCTTTGAACTCCAAGCACTACAATTCATCCACCCCCTTCTCTCCCAGGACCATCCAGGGTAACAAGTCTGAGTTCTCACAAAAGACCATTAAGAATCTAAGAAGGAGAATTGTCTCCTTTGCCTGGTAACTCCTGCTTTCCTCCCTGGACCACATGTGCTCTCAAAACAAGGGAACACCAAGCTCTGCCCATGGGACTCAAGTAACAGTCAACTCAATAAACAATCCCTCCACAAACAACCAGAGATGGCCTAACAAGCACCTTCATCTGAGAAGCTGATGTAGAAGGAAATGTGGGGCAGTGTGGACACCTGACTGCCCACCGTATCCTTCCCTGAGGGAGCAGCCCCAACCACGCGCATCCAGGCAAGAGGCGAAGGGAACTTCCATGGAAGGAGATCCAATTTAATATCAGAAAAAACAAGCTTTTGACAGAGAAAAAGTTGGGCTCAAATACCGGTTCTACCATTTAGAATCTGTGTGACATGTGCAAATTAATCCCTACTTTGCTTCTTGATGTCCTCTCTGTAAAATGGGATAATTACACCTTTTTTTTTTTTTTGCAAAATACCCACGAGGAGCAAATGAATCTCTCTCCCTTCTCTCCTTGACCCCTCTCCCAAATGCACCAAACTGCTCTCTAGGATAGGGAGGTGGAGGTCCACGGGGAGGGGAAGGACAGAAAACAGCAGAAAGGCCAGCAGAGACATCCCAAAAATCCCCAAAGATTTTCTGCTCCAGTCCAATGTCTTATCATGCTCCACATGCCAGATCAAGAAGGTAAGAAAATTCATGCTGGGAATGAAAGTCCACTATTCCTACCTTCCCTCCTCTCCCCATAACCCAGAAGGTGATCCTGTCAAATACAGTGTTACAGTTAAATCTCGAAGTCTTGGAGTCATTCAGTCCTCGGTTTGAATCTCACCATCATCATGGAGAGGCTGAGTGAGCCTACTGTGTGCAAAGCAGGAGCGATCCTACTGATATTGTAAGAAAAACATGAGATGAAGCACAAAAGGTTTAGCCCAGTGCCTGACAATAACAGTGTTACTGCTATTATTTTTATTATCATTATCATTAACATCTTCTGTCCACTTGCTATTAAACCTTTCAATAAATAAATCAGTTACTGAGATTTTCCTTTACCGTTTTGTTTAATTGGTTTTATTCACAATGTTTTTAGCCTCTTCCTGATGATGTTAGATCATGTGTGAATTCCATTAATCCACTAACTTGGAATCTGAATAGTTCTCAGCCATTCCAAAGCAGCTTCAAAATACAAGAGTCCACTAACAACAGAGAACTGCTTCCATGGAGCTCAGAATGAACATCCTGACCCACATTGCAAAGCAAAGTCTGTACAGGATATATGCTTATAAACAGTCTCACCTTCACCCAGGTTACCATCTTTTATTGTAATTATTACTCTCTGTTTTCCTCCTGAATGCCGACAAGTTGCACCAGGTATTTCCTTCTCGCTTAGATACCAAAATAAAGTCTCTTCCAAACTTCTGGCTCGTGAATTCTTATGCCAAGGTTTTAAAGCCAGCCCCTGAGTCACTCCACTGAAAGCCAAGCTGAGGGGAGGTGGTTTTCATTTCAGGAACTTGGGTTAGCTTCCTGGAGACCAAACACAGCAGCATCAATAAAGAAGGTGGAAAGGAGGCAGTGATAGAAGAGGAATTAAAGCCTCAGTTTGAATATCAACCAAAAAGCATCTTATTGTCAAACACAGCGATACAATAGGATGCACTTCTATACGTTAGAAGAAAAAAATCAAAATCAGAGGCAGAATAAGGTCTGATTCTGCCATAACACAGCCAACATGGACAGAAATAGCATTTTCTTAAATCACAGCCTTTTTATGGAAATAGCCAGACTGTTTCTAATGGGTATTTTTCAGTGCCACTTTTTCTTTCATTCATTCTGTAAATATTTATAAGCACCTCCTATGTACCAGATGCTAGAGATACAACCAAAAACAAGACACTGAGGTTCCCTGACTTCAGGGAGCTTCTATTCTCCTGGGAAAGACAGATTATAAACAAAGAACACCAAGGAACATCGAACAGACTGTGTGATCCTAAGCAAGTGTCTTCATCTGGCACAATTCAAGTGCCAGCAATTTCTCATCTGCACAAAGGGGCCATTAACAGTCCCTACATGGCTTGGTGGGGAGAGAAATGAATTGCTCTGTGTTCAAGGCTGAGCACAGTGCCTGGCTCGGGGTCACTTACCTAAGTGTGGGCTGTTTTCCCCCTACTGGAACGGAAGCTCAGAGGGTAGTGACTTTTGTATATTTTGTTCATTGTCATCCCAGTGCTTAGGACAATGCAAAACAAAATACATGCTCAAAAAATATTTGTTGAATGACAAATTTAAAAAGTCATCAATTGTGATTCATGTTTTGAAAGAAATGAACAAGAGTCCTCTGAAAGGGCACTGGGAGAGCCAGGAGTGGTGATGACACAGCTAATAAGAGTCTCTCTGAGAAGAGACAGGGGAAGAATGTTCAAGAAAGAGGGAACAAGTGCAAATGCATTGTGGCAGGAAAGGCTTGCTGTGTCTAATGATCTAAATGCTGTAGGGTAAGCACGTGCATCTTCCTGGTTGGGTTTCCCAGGCTGCATCCTGTGGTTCCACCACTGTCTATCTCCCGCCCTTTTCCTTCCCTCCTTATTACTTAGTCTATTTTCCCCACACAGCAGCACACAACTTATCTCAGTTGGCATATCTCTTAATATTTCCTTTAAGGAATAGTATTGGAATGTAGGGGGAGCAGGAGGTGGAAGAACATGTTTCCCCCACACATTTCAGCTCTCCGTAGACTCAGAGGAACCTGGTTAGATACAGTGGGATCACGCTGGAGTTCCCAGACATCTCTCCTCCTATTTTCTCCCTAGGTGTGTCTCAGGCCCCTTCCTGAGGATATATTTGATGATTTGGGATTCCCAAGACTTGTCCTTAAGCATTAAAGTGAAGAGGTTGCATCTCATAAACTCATTCCCCAGTAAGGGATTTCCATCCTACGTGTTTCCATCCCTCCAGGCTCAAAACTCTTCTAAAAAGAGCTGCTGATGTGTCTTCAGAAATTCTCATATTTTCTCAAAAGAGAAAGTGGTATTTATTTTCTTTTAATAAATAAAGCAGACTTCCCTTTGCTTTATGATGAGACACCATGCAGTCTAATAGGATTTGCCTCTGACTAGCAAGACAGGAAGAAAGGAAGACCCTCGATGCGTCCTGAGGGCTAATTCAGTGGTCAAGCACAGCTGGGCCCCTCTAGACAGAGAAACGTACCAACTCGATCTTGCAGTTTCCCAGGCTGTCCCATTCCCCCAACGCTTTCACTGTCAGCTTTCTCAAATTAGCTGTTCCCTGGCCATACTGGGAAAGATAAATTGGTGAGGGGATATATGTGTTGTTTACTCTGACAGCCAATGTAAAAGAAAGGAGCAAGAGAACCTCCAAGTAGAGTCTCTGCTGGCTTCTTTGTCATGGTTGTGTAATATCCAGGAGATGTTCATCAAATAAAGAAATACAATTCCATTGGGTGTGCATAAAGATGTTTACATTGCACAACATCCTCCTACTGAAAACCAACATGGATTCCCCCTTTCTTTCTTCCAACACTGGGTGGGTATAGCGGTAAACACAGCAGATGGGGGCCTGAGGCCTGGAGTTCCAGTCCTGGGGGTGACATTTTGTTCCTTGAGAAGTCTCCTTGGCCTCAGCATCCTTGCCTAAAAACTAAAAGGCATGGGGCTTGGTGTCTGTTTCAGTTCTCAAACATTCCATGGATCTGTTTAACAAGCATAAACTTGCGGACGTTCACCTGGCACACCTGAAGGGGAATTTGCCCTGCTCAAGCTCCAGTTAGTGATGACTGTTGTTCGTTGTCTCACCAGCATCAATTGGACCGACCTACTTCAGACATCTTTCTGTAGCAAGTCCAGATAGGATTATTTTTATTAGATTTTTAAAGGCAAAAATATGTATATATACACACACCACGGATAATCATGTGTAACCATAATGTTAATAAACTGTGCATCCTATGTTCCATGGCATCAGTTTATTAATATTGTGTTTACACACAAAGATCCAGAGTTAACAATAACTAACAACAAACAACTTACGGATATAACCATAGGATTGTTTGCTGAATTACTGCCACTCTTTCCAAGGTGTTGACATAAACACTTAGACAGATACCTGTAAGGCAAATATTTCTATCATGATCCTGTTCTTGTCTTCCTTTTATAGGCCCTGTTCAGAACAGGGTAGGAATCCTGTATTCCATACCAGTGTGTATGTGACCTTCTTTACAGACTGATTTGGAGAATTCTTAGTATCTTCTATGATTTCACAACATTCACACATTAAAGTTCAGAGTCTTCATCAGTTGTCTTTATATAACTCCAGCTATTTCTGTTCCTACTTGTGAATGCACAGACTCATGCAAATGCGAGTCTATGGAAAGCATGGCTTGTCTCCAGGGCCCACTCTACAACGTGGGATTGCTGCCACTTGCCTGCTACAAAATACCTTCTTTTCTCTGCCCACAGCCATGGAAGAGCTTTTATGGACCTTCCTGCCTTTTGGAGAGAACTAAATACTGTCTAGAGAACGCTTCCCCACTATGTGGAAGCCGTGACCCCAAGGTTACTTCCTGAGTCTCACCTGTCCGTGGCCCCAGAAAGACAGCAGCTGTGAGTGAAGCCATGAACTTTCTGGTCACAGGGATTTTCTCATCTAACTGTCTTACCCCCACTTACTCTGCGTTACTCTCGGTTGTCAGGGATTTGTCTTCTTTAGCTTAAGCATCCAGTGATTCACCATTTATCTAGAGCTATGGAACAGGAAGTTTAGTAATGCCTCCTTTTAAGAGTTGGCCCAGAATTATGTAAGTGGGTGAAATGAGTAGCAGAAACAGATGATTTTAATTCATCTCATCTGCTTGTTACCTGCGGTGCAGATGCATGTGTTTGGGAGTATTACAGCATACCTTCCATTTTTCTTTGATCACATTTTTTGACCCCTTCGGTGTACTAGAGATTCTTAAGTTCCCCTTCTCAGACAATTGCATTAATAGATAATCTCAGCATTCCTGAATTCCTATCCTGTGCTTTGCATGTGATCAACAAAAATATATCAATTCTTGTAAAACTGTGAAAGCTACATCTTGTTTCTATGAAAACTGGGAGTCATGCTCAGTATTTCCTTGCAATATATCCCCCTGCCCACTCTCTTCAAACTGTGTGACTGTCACCCATTATTCTTATCATTTCTGTTACTTTCACTATCAATATTTATTCAATTTCAACCTTAGCAGTCGTCATCTATTCATGGTGCATGTAGATCTACCTAAACTTACTTGAGAGTTTATCTCTAAAAATGAAATTGTCTTTGTATAAGATACACCATAAATTTCCAGAAAACATATTGGGTAGTCTCCATCCCCTGTGATAGATACATTGTCCTCTTGGATTGTCCTACTTGAGATGCACAAACGAAAAGCCTACCATGCTAATTATTCCTTCCTGCTCCTCACAAGCCCCTGCATGAGGGCTCCCATGATGACTCCTGCCCTCATGGGCCACCTCTCCACTGCAGTCCCATAGCATCGATGCTCTGTGGCACAGTTGCACTTAGTCGGATCCTGCGTCATACTGACCAGTGTTGCTCCACGTAGGATGCTCTCATCTTGCCAATTACGTTAGCATTTACTTGAAGACTATATAATGTTACTAGATCTTGGAGTCTTCCCTTGTCCTCTACCTCCTACCCTGTGAAGAATAAAATGAACCCTCTTCCGTGATCCCTTATCACTTTCTTTTCCCCTCTAGAATGACAGTTTCTCCTCTAGAAAAATTAATGTAATTATTTTCTGACATTCCTGGCTGTACCACTAGCTTATAAACTCATCAAAGGTGAGTGAGTGTTTTATTCACCTTTCTATCTTCTGTGCCCAATGCAGAACAACCTTTTAGTAATCATTTGTTCCATGCTGAATGGATAAATGGGTAAATAAATGAATAATTGTCAAGAATTTAAAAATCCCATGTAATGCTTTTATATAATGTTCTAACAGAACACTTATTAAATGTTAGAGGATCAATAAATACTACACTTCAACAGTTCAATAAGTCTTATATTTTTGACTGGCCAAAGTTATTTTCTTTGCCTAGATTTCTCCAAATGAATAAAGCATTCAATAATGTGCAAGAGGGACTCGGTCATTGCTAAGATGCAAATAAAATGTAGCAGTCTACAGTGAAAAATATGACCTGAAAATAGTTGCTAGTTTATACATAACACACTTAGAGAAGTGCAGAAATGTTCAGTGATTTCTACATGTTTGATAGCTCCAAGAACGACATCAAAGTATCATTTTTTTAAAAATGCTGCAAAATGTGAAAAGCCGACAGTCTGCCATAGCACCTGCTGAGGGTCTGCCTCATGGCTGGTATCTGGGGGATACATTTTCTCTGTGTCATCAAAGTTGACAGTGAATATTGAAGTGGACTTTCACCTTGCCTAAGACCTCTAACAAAATACTCCTCCACCTCTTCTCTCTATGCTCTCTGCAAAAAAGCTAACCTAAAAATCACATCAGCCGGTTCAACCCACTGTTATTTCAAAGCGCAACCCACATGTGAGAAAGGAGCCTGTGGCAAGACGTTCAAGGTATTAAAACCGTGACTCACCGCCAGACAAAAAAAAAGTATTCTCTGCACAGAAATTCAGTAACATGTTATTGCTAAAATTAAAAATTAAAAAAAAAAATACCTCTCAAGACAGGCCTGCAATGGATCTGTATAAATGGTGGCATTACAACATAAATCTGCAAAAAAAAAAGGTCTAATTTTCCAGTAAATTTATGGAAGAACATTAGATAATACCAAAGAGCAGCAGCAAAACAGAAGAGATTCTCCCTGAAAAAAATGCTTTCTTTAACTGAATAAAGTCATGGAGTTATGAGAGGAGAAAGACAGTCTGGCTTTCTTGGCAAGACTGTATTTAAACCAAGTTTGGAAGTAATTGCAAAAGAATTACCATTTCACAAAAAATGTATCAGCCATATCAGTTTCAACAGCAGTTACTCTGAGATTCCTCCTTGTGTCTCTCTGGCTCATCACCGGGATTGATAGTCACTAATGGTAACCACAGGCCCTGCGTTGCACGCGGTGCAAGGACTCTCGCTTTACATTTTGCAGTAAGCTGCCCAGTCTTTTTGAGAGCTCACAATCTTGTATACAAAACATATACGCATGATAAAATGACACAAAAATTCAGGGAAAAAATTCAGTCTTACAATTAGAAAATATTGCTTTGCCTTTTTTCCATCCATGTAGTTGTCGAAGATTGTTGAGAGTGAGGAAAGATCAATAAGTGTCTCCACAATGTCAAAAGAGGTTGAAAAATGAAAGATTCATTTAGTCTCTCAGTTGTTTATGTTTGTGGTGCAAACAAATACTTGGCTGTTTGGGAACTGAATTAGTCCTTTTGGATATTGCAAAGTGGGATTGGAGGAATAATGAGCACACAATTATTTAAAAGGGCAAAAAGCAATGTAAAAATGGGCAAAAATAATGGAGAACTGGAATGGAGGCTGCAGTATGTGGTGGGAAACATAGTTTAACATGTTCACCATCCAGCTGAGAGCAATTTCTAAAGACACCACCGAAGAACCCAGAAGCTTTAATGGCAGATGTTTGATTCATAAGCCAGGGCTCATGATTGGCAGCCCATTTTCAGAGCATCAGAAGGCTGTATGAAATGTGCCCATATTCGGTCCAGAATAAGACTTCAGAGACTTTAGGCATATAAATGACTTAAGCAAGGAATCATAAAGCAAAAATCTAAGTAAATTTAATATTAACTAAAAGCTCCTTAAAGGAAAATACCATTATGTGGATTTGGAAAAATTTGGAGGAAGATCTGTGGTGTCACAAAGATCTTTCCTGGGTTCTGCTGATTTATCATTCTCTACGGTTCACATGGCAATGGAGATGCCACTTCTATCATTCAAAAGGAAAAATCAGAAAACATTGGATTGAGATCTCAAAGTCTCTCAATAGGCTGAGACAATGGGCCTAATTTAACACCAATAAATCTCACTCCTCCTTCAGGTCTTAAGCCAACTGATACTTCTTCAGCAAGGTCCTCCCCAAGCCTTAGACCAAGTAAGGTCTCTCCTGTGCTTCTATAGCATCTTGTCCCCTCCCTTTCTTTATTGCAAATTGTGAGTTTGTTGAGGTCAGGAGAACAAGTCTATCTCATTAACCATTGGATCCCTGGTGTCCATATCAGTTCCTGGCACATAACAATTGTTCCATAAATATTTGTTGGATTAATGAAAAAATACACAAAAAGTTAGGCATTTTGGCTAAGAGCATTGAGTGCATGATTATAAGATGCAGCTGGGTGGTGGTGGAGACTGTGACTGCTAAATACCAGCAGGTGTGAGAGCAAAGTATGGAAGCCTCAACACATCAGTGAGCCAAGACTTCAAAAAGTGAATACAGCACTGGCTACACAAAGAAGTTAAAAACTCTACCAAAAAGGGAGGAGATAGTTTTTGTCTAATCATCCCTGAAATATTGTATCCAATTCTGGGAAAAATTATAAACTGAAATTAATCCAGAGGCAAGCTATCATGATAGTGAGCCTGAGAACCATGAAAGAGACTGGAAAACCTGGGGCTGATTAAAACAAAAAAATAATTTTCAGATCTTACCTTTAAGTCTTTAATCCATTTTGAGCTGATCTTTTGTGTATGATGTATTAAATAAGATGAGGGTCCAATTTCATTCTTTTGCATGTGGTTATCCAGTTTTCCCAAAACCGTGTGTTGAAGAGATTGTCCTTTCCCCTTTGTGTATTTTTGGTACGCTTGTTGGAAATCAGTTTACCATATATGCATGGGTTTATTTCTGGACTCTCTATTCTATTCCATTGGTCTATATGTACGTCTTTATGCCAGTATCACACTGTTTTGATTAATTTGGCTTTATAATATATTTTGAAATCAGAAATGAGCTTTGCTCTTCTTCTTTCTCAAGATTGCTTTGGCTATTCAGGGTCTTTTGAAACTCCTATAAGAAAAAAGAGAAGAAAAGCTTATTGACTTTAGTCTTGGTAATGATTTCTTGTTTATGATGTTGAAAGTATAGGTAACAAAAGCAAAAATAAACCAATAGGACTATATCCTAAAAAGCTTCTGCACTGCAAAGGAAACAATCAACAGAATGAAAAGGCAACCTACGGAATGGGAGAAAATATTTGCAAATCATATATCTGACAAGGGGTTAAGCTGTGAAATATGTGAAAAACTCCTACAACAAAAGAGCAAAAAAATCAAATAACCCAATTTTTCAAGCAGGCAAAACACTTGAATAGTCATTTCTCAAAAGAAGACATACCAATGGCCAACAGGTAAAGAAAAAATGTTCAACATCACTAATCACCAGGGGCAATGCAAATTAAAACCACAATGAAATATGACTTCACATCTGTGAGAGTGGCTATTATCAACAAAAGATAAGTGTCAGCAAGGATGTGGAGAAAAAGCAACCCTTGCACACTATTGGTGGAATGTAAATTGGTACAGCCATTATGGAAAACAGTTTGGAATTTCCTTAAAAAATTAAAAATAGAACTACCATATGATTCAGCAATACCACTTCTAGGTATATATCCAAAAGAATTGAAATCAGGATCTCAAAGAGATGGTGCACACCCATGTGCATTGCAGCATTATTCACAATGACCAAGACATGAAAACAATATAAATATCCATCAACAGATAAATGGACAAAGAAAATGTGGTCTCCACACTCCATGGAATATTATTCAGCATTAAAAATAAGGAAATTCTTCCACAAGCAACAATATGGATAAGAAAATTGGATATGCTATTGAATTGTAGGAGTTATTTGTATATTTCAGAGATTAACCCCCTGGGTTAGGTACACAATTAGCAAATATTTTCTCCATTCTGTAGGTTGCCTTTTCATTCTGTCGATTGTTTTCTTTGCAATGCAAAAGGTTTTTAGGATGTAGTCCTACTGGTTTATTTCTGCTTTTGTTACCTATGCTTTTGGCATCATATCCAAGAAATCATTGCCAAGATGCAACAATATGGCTAAACCTGGAGGACATTATGCTAAGTGAAATAAGCCAGCCACAGAAGGGCAAATCCTGCATGATTCTACTTACATGAGGTGCCTAAATTAGTCAAAGTCATAGAAGGATAGATTTGGATTGCCAGGGTCTGGGGAGAGGGGGAAATTAGGAGTTGTTGTTCTATGGATATAAAGTTTCAGTTATATAAGATGTGTAAGTTCTAGAGATCTGTTGTACAACATTGTGCCTATGTTGACAATACTGTATTGTGCGCTTAAAAAATTTGTTAAGAGGTTTATCATATTAAATAATCTTGCCATACATATACACACACACACACACACACACAAACACAGATTCACAAGGAAACTTTTGGAGATGATGGGTATGTGTATTGCTTTGAATGTGGTGTTGGTTTCACGGGTATATGCATATGTCCAAACTCATCAAATTATATATTAAATATGCCAATTTACCTCAATAAAGGTGCTAAAAAACGAAAAACAAGACTCGAGGATACCAAAAAGCAGTCTGTATATATTTAAAGAGTTGTCCTCCAAAAGAAGGATTAGACTTTTTCTTGCTTCTGGTTCCAGAGGACAGAGAAAGGACCAATGCATATAAATTATAAAGAGGTATGTTTTGGCTTGATAAAAAGGAAAAATCCTTATAATTAGAGCTATTTACAAGCGAAATGTGCTCATTTGGCTTTTAAAAGTGATAAAAGTGATTAAAAAGGATAAAAGCTGGTTCTAAAATATGGGTAGTATGATTTTTCAAAATAAAATAATACATATATACACACATCTGGGCACATACATAAAAATGTTAATGACAGTTATCTCTGGGTGATAGTATTATAGATACCTTTAATTTTTTTTTGTACATTTCTATTTTGTTTTCTAAAATTATTACAAATCTAAATTTGTTTTCTAAAATTATTTGTTTTCTAAAATTATTCTAGAATTCAAAAATTCTAAAATTTTCTGAAATTATTGAAGACAAATTATTTTTCTAATGACAGGAAGACACTGTACAACAAAAATGGTTGTCTTGGGCCATAGAGAGTTCCTTTTTGCTGGAGGTGTTTGAACAAAGCCTGTAGTTGTTATCGCTCAGGGATGTTGCAGAGGAGACCCTGCTATTACCTCTTAAAACCTCTATGGTGCTTCAGATTCTGAAAGTCTATTACACAAAATAGCAACCATAATTAATAAGCTATTATAATGATTAATATATGACATGTAGAATTATTATTAATAAAGAACCATGAATCTCAGATTTGCCAGGAAACTCACAAGTCATCTTTTCCAGCCAACACCCACAGTATTAAAAATCCTGTAGGCCACATGTGAGCTAGAGGATTGCCTGTGTCTTCCCCCACTGTTCACTTCAGCATGGTCTACTCTGGTGGGTAAGAGACATGTCTGTCTTTAAAGTACCTAGCCTAGTGGTATGTGAAACAATCTTCATCTATTCATTTCTCAAGCATGAGATGATAAGCTACACTCAATCTTTTGGCATTGTCACCCCTCTCTGAACTTTCACAATGAAAATAAAGAAGAGTTCTTTGTCACCATTTATAGGATAGCTTTTCCTTGACTTGAAATCTCATCTTTTATTTCTTCAAAGTACATAAGAACTTTTTCTTTAATCATATCTTGTGTACTGTTATCAAACCCATATGTTGCTGTTCTCTCTCTGCTCAGGTTGTCTGAACATTTTTACATAGAGTGATTCTTAAGCACAAACGTAAGTAGAATTCAAAGCAAGAGACCTACCTCTAAGAAAAGCATTAGGTAAAATCTTGAAGTCCAGAATGTATTTACCCTGCATGCTACAAGATGTCCAAATTGTTTTTAGAAGTCCTCTTTCCATTTCCTTCAGACACCCAGTGCCTTTCCAACTGTTCCTCTCTCTGTCACTTCAGATTTAAAATTTACTCTTAGGAAAGAGAGCTGAAATTTTTTCAAACAAAGCCGATAGTAGGATGCCAATCAACTAATTTTGTAATGATCTCTTATATGCCCTGAACTGTGCAGGACCCCCTGGAAGAAAACGAGCAGACAACTTAGATACAAAAAGAAAACAAATTCATGAAATCACAAGATAAGATGTAGTAATTAACAATTCGTGTTATAAACAGTAAATGCTATTGGTAAATGCTATTTGGATTCAGGAAATAAAAGGTAATTATCTTTGAGTTGACAAATCTACAGTGCTACCCATGAATGTCGGAATTATTGCACAGTGAGCTAGCAGGGCTCTGGGAGGACTGGTGGAGATCGAAGCCCTGGAAGAATTTCAGAATCTTACAATACAAATGGCCTATTTGAGGGGACGAGTCAGTCCTGCATGCTACTCAAAGTGTGGTCCAAGTGTGGTCCATGGACCAGCATCCTCTACACCACTTAGGAGCTTGTTAAATATGCAGAATTGAGGACCCCATCCAGAACTACTGGATCAAAAATATGTATTTTAACAAAATTCCCAGATGATTCATATGCACATTGAAGTTTGAGAAGCTCTATTCTACACAATACCCATCCTGCCCAATTTTTTCACACTTCAGTCCTGGGTATAGCAAAGCTGCTTGCTTTTTTAAACAATCATTAATTCTTAGACTTCGATGATCATAGTTGCAAATTTAACTCATTACTTAACTTTAATCTATTTTTCATGTATTTCACCTCAGTGTCTCCCATTCATCAAAGGTAGAAATTAAGAATGATTGACAGATTCAGCGTCAACCCAGTAATCAAGGCATTACCCTGCATCCTACACTAGGGGGCGCATGATGACCAAGATTCTGGGTCTAATAGGCCATCTTCTCCACAGTGATTTTGATCAGCTACTGCCCCCTTTCTCCAGAATTGGTTTCCCAATAGTATTACTTGGAAGAATAAAAAGGGTTACTGGAAACCTGTCCTACACCCACAAACCAGGCATTTCTCGAACGCTTGCTACCTTCTCTGCTTTCCGCCACAGGCCATTTGCCTAAACAACAGATGTTCAGATGATCTATCCCCAGGGGTCCCAGAGAAGTAAGGAGAAGCATTGCTTTAAATATAAGGATCAATCAGAGCCCTCTGGGTCAATATTGCTCCTTTCTTTTCTAATGTTTTATCTCTGCTCAGGTCATGCATCTTGAGAGTCTTTGACACATCAACCCCTCTCTCCGATTCCCATGTTTCCAATATTTCGTAGGCCTCGGTCTCTTACACACTAATTTTTTAAAACTCCAGCTCTATTCTGCTCTTTTATTTAAAGAGGTTAAGAGATCTCCAGACAGAAAGTAGCTAAGTGGTATGAGGATGAGGACCCCAGAGGTGACACTGTGCATTTCCTGTGAAGTTACTCACTCAAAACTGTGGCCTGGAATGTAACTCAAAAAATGAATGTTTCATTCCTTTACAAGCCTTTCGCTTTCTCAGTGGAACCCAATACTGGCGCTGTGGTCGTGTCTTGGAGAGGATCTAGTGGAGCTAACCTCTGAGTCCGCAATGTTTACCTTTGCTTATGCACCGTGCCCCCCACATTTTGGCAACAAGCAACTCGCAAATGCATTTTGGAAATTACTATAAAAATTTCAGTGTCATACAGGTCTTTTACCTCCTAACAGGTATTGTCCTGGTGAGAGCCTTTTATCAATTTATAATAAATGTACTTTTTCCTAATAGGGCTCTATTTCAAACTTTTTAAAGTGTGATCATTTGTATCAGTGTGTATTCCCACACTTAAACAAATTGGAGCCCACTCCAAAATAAAATTAAAGTAGCTTCAAAGAATGACAGAAAAACATTTCTTTTGGCAGGGAACAACAGGAAGCCAGAAGGAACAGAGGAGAAATCCAGTAGAGTGTAAAACAACGAGAGACCTTTTCCATATGCGTAGCCATTAAAAAAAAAATTATGATCCCTTATGCTGCATATACAGGATACAACTCTATCTCATGAGAAAAATGGTCTTTTTTTTTTTTTTTGCCATTCCTTTGGATATTAGCAAACAGTGCTTCTTATAAACAGAAAAGAGTATGATGAAGCAACCACTAGAAAGGTGAAAAATAAGACCCAGGGCTAACAATACACCCCCCCAGCTAACACTCAATAAATTAAGGTTAATCACAAGGACTGACTTAAACATTTTGTGTCACAAGGTACACAGTGGGCTTCTTTTTCAGAAATTTAGAAATTCTGAGCTAGCTTCTTCAAGCTTCCTGGCATAAATACCATGTGAGATATTTTTCAGCACGGCTCCATGGGTCCTAAAATGTTCGTTCCTGTTCTGTGAAAAAGTAGCCTTTCCCCACACCAAGAGCACTTAGCCTCTGTAGCATCTCCTTAGTTATATTTTCATCTGACGGTTAAGCAATCAAGCATTCACTGGGTTTTCCCCACAACACATGTGCTTTCATTTCATGATGTAATTTATTGATATCAAACAGAGAAAGAAATCAGATGAATTACAGCGTACCTTGTATTTATCCCAACACCTGTTCTACCCTTTACACCTGGGACAGCACTGGCATTGCCCAGTTAGCTTCCCTGGGGCTGGATACACCTCACGTCTTCCTCAGGGAAGGAGTCTCTCTCTCCTCTATGAGCCAAGAACACATTTGAGCTCACTCATTTCCTCAGTAGTTTAGATCTACTTTTAATTGGGTAAACCTTCTATTACCATAAATACAAATATTAACAGGGGCCAGATACTGTGTCGGCCACACCAAAGCCAAGTGGCCGCAGGTTCTGTGCCCCACCAATAGTCAATTTTTTTCACTATTCCTTATGGTAAGGCAGAAGATAGAAATCATTTCATCTACAGACAAGAAAATACACCTAGTGTCCAGTCCAGATGTATTTGTATGGCCAAGAAGAGAGGAAAGACCATTGCCAGCCTAGGGTGGTGAAGGAAGCGAGCCAGAGAGGCTCGTTAAGAGAAGTAGGAAGAGGATGATTAGACACGAGCAAAGGAACACACTGCAGAGGCAGAGACAAATTATTTTGGATGGCTGGACAGGACAGTTTAGGGAGTGTCCTGAGAGCTAGGTAAGAGGTCATGGTCATGGGGACATAGGCAGTTGGGAACCATGCGGTGACTTTGAGTAGAGTTGTGGCATTTGAAAGAGAGTAGGATTAGGCACATAGAGTGGTTCAGATTCTCCCTGCATATGGCCACCGCAGCACCAAGGGTCATGTTTGAGCCAAACACAGATGTTGACCGCCACTTATCCATTTCTTAATTTCAATTCCAAATTCCTAAGAGAGAAGGATGGTGATTGCTCAGCTTGGATCAATGGCAGCTCTGATTCAACCCATGGCCAAAGTGAAAGGGTCATGGTAGATCCAGGGTTCCTTTCTGTGGAGAGGGAGACAATTCCCGTAGAAATGCGGTTTTGTAGTCTGGGCGGGAACTTCAGAAGGTGTTTGCGACGACCAGTCAGAAGTCTGCTGGTGTATTTTCATCTGGCAATCCTACCGGCTTGGTATTGTTAAGAATGAAAAGAAATGGATAAACAGAAGGCATTTCTGTCTTACTCCCAGTGATAGGGCCAGTTTAGGACACATCAGAGTATCGGCCATGGGGGTGGTACCAGGATGGGAGGGTCTGGGCAAAGCTGGGGGGAAGAGGCATTTCCACAAGACCACCCCTGGCAGTGTACACTGCGTGAGGGTCAGAAGAATTCAGAGCCCCATGAGGGATTTGCTGTTTAAAATAGCTCGGAACGTCACACGTGTGCTGGCTTTGTCCTTTAATATGGAGCTGGGTAGGGAGTTTTTAAAAAGCTAAGTGAGACCTGACAGTTCCCAAAACATGGGAGGAAGTGTTTGACCTCAGAACATTCCCATATTGTTAATCGATTCACCAAATATTTACCAAGCACCTACTCCGAGCCCAGTGCTACCGGAGGCTATAGCGTTAGGTCAGGGCTATAGAGACAGGGGGGCCATCCCTCAGCTGTTGTAGAAAGTCCCTTCAGGGGTTCTGAAGGGAGACAGGTGCCAGGAAGTTTCCCATCTCCCTCAGCCTCCCTTCCCAAACTCGGAGAAGCACGTGCTCCCTCCACCCTCCTCTTCTGCCTGCCAGAGTTTCCAGATTTGGTCTGTTTTGCAGTTGCGTCAAGCCACACTCAATTCCAATCCTAGCAGAAGGCATAAATTAACATTTTATTATGTGTACTTGTTAGGGTCTCTTAAAGTAGACATGCAAATTCGAGGCTCCCATAGTAAATTAGGGCATACCCAGATTTAACTGAAAATAAACCAGGTTACCCTGGCCAAAGCCTTGGAAAGCAGCGCATCGCTGAGCTATCCTGGGACAGACGCTCACCTCAGCTCCAGTCCCCGTTGTTTACCCTGAGCCCTGGCCATTTCCTGCCCCGTTTGGCACCCCAGGCCTCTCTGTCCAGCTGCCATTGGCTCGGATGACTCCCGGTCGACTTTCATTTACAAGGAACCAATTTCACAAGCAGCTGTAGGTGAGCCTTTTATGGGCCTCTGGCGAGTGAGTGAGAGGCCCCAGGCCTTCTCCCACGAGCAGCTGGACAAATACATCTGTCTTGGCCTTCCAAGGGGACCAGCTATTTTGAGGCTACCCTTTGATTGGCTCTTCCTACTACTGTGCCTTTAATGGCAGCTTATAGCTCTTAAAACCTTGCGGCACAGGAACTTCGGGCTAGACGGAGCCTGATTTGATTTGGCTTGGCCGTGGTGGAGGATTAGCGAAATCAAAAGTGAGAAGCACTTGGTATGCACTTACCGCTCTACCAGCTTCCATTTTAAATTGACCTGTGGTCTTTCTCTTCTGCACGTGGATTTGGTCCTATGTACTTGTGTGTGGACTGGAGAAAGGTGGACAGGGGAAAGAGAGAGAGCAACTTTTCCCTCCCCGTCACCAGTTTAGCTACCCAAGCACTCTTTCGCAGCCCTCACATTTTACATTATTATAAATGCCTACCTTCTGGGGAACATTCATGGACAATGCTCCCAAGAAGGGCAGGAAGAGAGAAGGCAGTAAAGGAAAGCACGACAGCAGAGCCCTCCCGAGTCAGTCCGCAGGCATCAGACGTGGGTGGGAACCCTGGTTCGGAACTTGTAGGTGGAAGAGGTGACTTCCAGGGGCCTTGCACCAACCTGGGTGTGCGCAGCGAGCAGGTTCAGAGGATGATATTTGAGCTGCCCTACCTTAGAGGTGACGCAGGGAGGCACCTTCGAGTGGTCCCGTGTCGTGAGTGTGCAGGGGTGCCTCCCGGACTCCCACAGCCCTGCTGCTGGGAGAAGACTTCCTGACACTCCCCACTCCTGGGGCTGGCAGGAAGTCACTGGGTTCTTTCTGAGCGTTCAAGGATGATCCCATACCTATGGCTACCTTTCTAAGGGCCCCAGTTCTTGCCTGCCATGTTGCTGTCTCTGTTTTATTTTTCCTTCCACTTTTATGCTTCTTAATCTCGCTCCTTCCTTTCTCCCAACTCTCCTCTAGCTTTTCTGCTTCCTTTCTCTCCTTGTTTCACTCAGTTCTTCTTAGCATCTCATTTCACCTTCCTGCTCTGCAGAGAGCTATGTGTGGTTCTTACCTTCCCCCAGTGGCATTTAAAGTGTTTCTTGGTGCAAAACATCCTATTCATTGCCATAGAAACAGGAAGCTCAGTGTGGAAGAAAAAGAAAAAAAAAAAGAAGTCTGACACTCTGAAGCTGTGCAATTCTGCTATTTTGCCCAAATCCATAAATGGCAACATGTTGGGAGCTATGCAAAAGCCTGCCCACTGCTAGAACCAGAGAAGGAAGGGCCTCCCAGGCCTAGCAGACTCTCCGCAGGGTTTTAACCGGGCCCTTAAACCAGGCGCGAGCTGGCTTGCACAGAGAGATCTCTGCTGCTCCTTCACATGGAAGCTTCCAGCTGGGTGCAGGGAAGCCAGGCCGTCTGGACAGTGAGCGTGGAGTCACACAGACCTGGTTCCACGACAAATCCTGCTTCTTAAAAGCTGCAGCACTTTGGACTCTTCCCTTGCCCCGGCCCCCAGTGCCCTCAGCTGTAAAGTAAGGACAGTGACATGGCCGTGGCTTCCTGTCAAGGTCCAGTGACGGCCTGTGGAGCCGCAGCTTCATTGCGCCCCTCCTGGACTCTCCATTTCCTGAACAGCACGAAGCTGGGTCGTCCGTTCTCAGCTGTAAACCCCAACCTGACATAAAACTAAGAGAACAACTTTGCATTCACATAATTCCTAAAATAAAGCCAATGAGCCCCTGCATTCCTTGAAATGCGGTAAAAAGTGTTTAATTTTTACATCTTCAGGTATAAATCTCAATTGGAGCCTTCTTCAAACCATTGATTTCAAGGATGTATCTTCACCCTACCTTTGATGCTGCCTTTTTTGTCTGGGTCCCTGAGCATCCTAAAGGCCATCATCCCTGGGTGCAGAACAGGCCAGGTAACTGTCCGGATGAGAGCGTGACACTAATGAGATGACATTTGCCGGTTCAATCTCCACTGAGCCAGCGAGTTTCTCAGAGACAATCTATATTCCACTTCTGGAAATGCATCCTTCCTTTCAACAACTACCTTGGTTCTAACCGTGTCTGTTAGATTCTGCATTTGTCTGTTTGTCATCCATTCATCACAGGGACAAACTAACGGCCAAAGCTGTCTGCATCCCCCTGTGATCCACTTGCATGGCCCATAAAAATTATATCACGAACCCTCCCACCTATCCCGAGCTCGCACCCCCGAGCACCTCCTTTCATTCTCACATAGCACGTCGCTGTTCCCCTGTCCTAAATCACACAGGGCCAGGTACCAAACTGGGAACGCCCCTTCAGCCCAGAGCGCACCGACATTATTCAAACTGAACAGTTGTGTGTGGTTCCCACTACCCTGCCTTGCCTGTCTTGCAGAAAACACAATAAAGGCTCGGGACCATGGTTTCCCCTGCCCCTGCGTCTGCTTCCTGACCAAACCCAGGCGGTCTCCAAATGGCCCTGTGTGACATGGTGGTCCCCTCTTCTTGGAACCCGTAAGTAAGAAAAGCCTTCTTTCAATGGCATTGTCCTCTCTGTGTCATCCTTCAGTCACCTGTATAAATGCAGACCGGGCACAAATCAACCTTGCCCACGGGTGTCACACCAGCGACAAGGATATCCTGGTGAGGAGATGTAACTGGCTCATCACATCCACATCACAGCCACGGAAGTATTGTCCCGGGGCAGGCTCCGTGCTGCCAGTTCAGCAGCGTCTTCGTCTATAAATAGAGTGACCAGATGTCCCATTGTGCCCATAGAGTCTGAGTTTACCCATAGTTGACCTGCACAATTATCAACAGTGCCCTCCTTCACTCCCAAAGCAGTCCCAGTTTGGAGAGTAAATCATATGGTTACCCTAACATAAAGGACAAAATACTATTCCCCCATTAAATAGGTAAATGTCTTTGTTACAGAGGACTAATCGTAACTTAATTATTTAGTGTCAAGTTTCCACTTGAGGAAAGGTTCTAAACGAACGTTACAGACTTTCTAAAAATACAAGTGCTTGTCTTCACATAATACGCAAGAAGTTCAAGAGGAAAAACCAGCTGCCTGAGTGCGTGTACAAAGCAGAGCCATGAATCGCGACTGCACCAAGGTTTCTTTCAGGAGAATTGAGGGTGATGGTCGTGTTATCACCATGACTCAAGAGCTGGTTCAGGAGACATTACTGAGGGCCGACTGACCGCTCAATCATCTCGTGTTTTCACGTTTGGTATCTGAGAGGAGATTTAGATGCTCGCTCATTCTACAAATCTATTTTGCCTCTCATACGTGCCGGACACTGTACAAAGTGCTGAGGATACAAATCAAATCAGCTTCAATTCCTGCACTCAAGGAGCTCAGGCTATAAAGGAAGACACGAGCTCCCTTCAGAAGAATTTCAAAAGGCATGAGCACAGGTTACTATAGGAGCATCTGTGAGAAGCACTTATCCTAGTCCCAGGGGTTATAAACTGGCTTTAGGATTGAAATTTGGGGTAGATATGGGAAGATAGGAGAGTGAATTATAAGACCTTAATTATATCTGAACCAGTGAGCAGAGAGACCATTGTCTAAGGTCCTGGAAGCCAAAGGACAGAGCCCAACAGCACTGGAGCTCTCAGCTGGGGGACAGTCCAATATCAAGCATCCAAATAAATAGGATATAATGATTGCCTGAGTGCTACAGAAGATCCAGCCCCAAGTTCTAGTGTTTCTTGACATGTAGAAATGAAAAATGTTAAGTATCACCAAGAAAAAAAAAATTACTAAAGCCAAAGTATAAGAGAATTGATTATGAATGCTCCCGATTTTTAACCCAACTCTAAACTACCTCCATTCTTCCTTAGGTGCCAGGACTGGTGCTGGTATTTGCCCTTCAACTCACTAGCTGCCATTCCATGGAGAAGGATCAGCTATGTGACAGGAACAACTTCCTCATCATTCTCCCGGGGAAGTCTGTCGGAGGCTGTCTGTAATCAAGCCCTAAAAATCCATGACATGCAGCTGCACTGTCTGTGATGGTGCGTACATCAAGGAGAAAAATTCATGATGTAGGAATGCATCTGAGCTATGTTTTGCTCCCCCATGCCCTAGTCAGATGCAGACTTGTTTTGGTCCTCTACAGAGTTATAAATAAAAAGCCAGCTCTAACGATTTGCTGAAGCAATCCCAAGGCTGAAGGAGCAATCCTTCTTAATTGACCTGACTTAGACAATGTTTCTGGCATATGGTCTGTCTCTCCCCAGGCAAAGAGAATTCCTATAAAAAGAAATGTATAATATTGGCCCTAGCATTACTCTAGAGTCATGGAACGTTACACACAAGGGATATGAGTGATCATTTCGCCCTATGCATTCATCTGAGAGATAAGGAGAGCCAGAGGTTGTAGAGCTATTTAATGAAATTCTTCAATTGGGATTCTTTTTTATTTCAGAAGCAAACATAAGTAAGTTCAATGCCTTGCAAAACAGAATTTTGCTATATTGCTAAGTTATAGACAGTATTTGCTGCCGTACAATTCCTACACTTGGACTAGGCAAAAGAGTAAAATAGACTGTGTTCTACACCCCCAAAGTATTCAGTGCCTCATAGTACGGCCCCCAGACCCCCAGGGCCCACCGTGGGGTACTCCTGATTACTGCTCCCTACTTGGGATTGGTCTGTCCATCCTCTTACACATAACCAAATCCCCCTGTGATGTTCCCTGTTATCAGAGCCCTGGTAAATGAGAACTTGTCTGATAAACTCATTCACCTCAAGATGTTCATATATAACAACATCCTAAGGAGTAAACCTGTAAAATGCTTATTTACTAAAAAACAATTTAAAAAAACAAAGGCCAACATTTTTGAATGTGAAGAGCCAGACATTGCACTAATCATTTTAAATACATCATTTAATCATAACAACAACTCTACAAGACAGCTGTCATATTACTCCCATTTTTGGGTGAAGAAAGCAAGGTTTGGAGTGGTTGGTTGCTCAACGTCATACTACTAATAAGTAGTAATACTGGGATTTGAATCTGGGCCATTTGAATTGAAAGCCTATAGTTTTCACCAACATGCCTGAAATAAAGCAGCTACTACATGAATTGTGACTGCCATAAATAACAACAACAACAGCAGCAGCAACAATAATCACATATCTGCTCTAATGCATTTTCCCAAGGGCACGAATTGTGGTCATTCAGACTAGTTCACTTTCTTTTTCCTCGCCAGCCTTGTTGAGATATAATTGACAAAGAGAAATTGTGTATGTTTAAGGTATACGACATGATGGATGATTTGCTATACATACGCTTTGTGACACGGTTGCCACATCGGTTCACTTTCAAAAGCCATCATCATGTTACCTCTATCGGCAGCTTCACCAGATCTCTGCGTCTCCATCCATTAGTTTGGTCCTAATAATTTCAACAGCTATAAAAACTAACAGCAAGTAAAGACCCTCTCTGGCCATGAAGCCGCCTCCATTTTTCTAAGATGAGGAGTTGCAATTTCTGTTTCACTCCACTGTGCCCTGTGTTCAGTCATATCGGTGTCTTCGTCATCATTACTGTCCTGCTTCCTTCCTCAAGGCTGTATTCAAGCCCAACTGGCTTCTGGAAATGGTCGTGTTACAGTAAGTGGCTGGAGAGAGAAGGGCCGTGAACTTGGCCGACACCACTCTAGAAAAGCCATCACCCTGTCAACTTCCTCTTTCCCTGTTCCTGCTGCCACTCCCCGCCCTACTCTTTGCTCCTAGCATCCTCCTTTGCAGCCTAGGAAGATGTGCTGGGGAGACCAGCACAGGACAAATCCCAGAACACAATAAGCATCGCACTTGTCATGAACTGCACAGTCACGTCTGGGCCCAGACACTCGGGGTCGGCTTCCGGGGCTCTGAGGAGAAAGGTCCATTACCTCAGCCTCCAGGAGACAGACCCAGCCACCCTGGCACCAGCACACACAGTGACATTGCCTGTCAGGGGGGTATTTTTCACTGTCTCTGTCTCTGGAGCTTCTGCAGCTGCCTACAGTTCTTTAATCCAATCAGAGCTGCATTGTCCTGTGTCTGTTATAATCATGCGCAGATTGCCAGACACAAGATATTTATCAATTCTGGCAAACTCTCTCTCTCAAGAGAGGCCATCTTGAAGTCAGCCCGAACAGCCTTACCTTTCCAGAGTGTCTAGGGTCTTTCTCAGACAAGACTCCACTTTCCATACCTTTTCCAAATCATTCACATTCATTCACTCTCGGCAAGATCCTTGGGGCAATTTGGTGCCCTTGAGAATGTCTGGAGTGCTGGGAAGAGCCCCAGTTCCTGCAAGGTAGTGCATAACATGGAAAGGCTGAGCTCCTCTGTCCACGGCACTCAATCGGGGACCCACTGGCATTTTCTCTCTAAACAAGCCACCTCCAAACTCCACTCTAGTGAAAAACTGATGTACCTGGTTGACAGGTGCAGACAGCATTTAGAAATTTTCCCTGAAAGTTATAATTACATTTTTCTTCCAAGACAAACAAAATAATGATCCCTCCAAAAAATATATATATTTAAGTTCTAATTCCCAGAACCCTATAAATATGTTACCTTACTTGGCAAAGGAGACATTGCAAACGGGATTAAGTTAAGGATCTGAAGTGATGGAGATTTTCCTGAATTCTCCGATGGGACCAATCTAATCACGTGGATTCTTAAAATCAGAGGACCTTTTCTGGCTGTGGTTAGAGAGAGATGGTAATGGAGAGGCAGCATGGAGGGTTTTGAAGATGGAGGAGGAGACCACAGGTTGAGGAATGCGAACAACAAACAGCCCCTAGAAGCTGGAAAAGGCAAGAAAATGGATTCCCTTCTAGAGCCTTCAGAAGGAACACAGTCCTGTAGACACCTGAACTACTTGGCACTTCTGACCTGCAGAACTATAAGAAAATAAATTTGTGTTGTTTTAAGCCTCTAAATTTGTGGTAATTTGTTCTGACAGAGATGGGAAACTAATACAGGCCTAAAAGGAGGAACAGGCAATTCAAGGCCTTTGTCTTCTCGGAGCCACATTAAATCAGAAATTATCAAATATCTACCTCTTAACTGGCAGTTGTCTCTCAACAGGTAATTGTCGCAACGACTATGAAAAAGACAAGGGACTCTGTGTTTCCAAATGGGACTTACTGCTGTTTCCTGAAGAGATTCAATATGAGAAAATTTGAAAGAAAAAAATATATAAATGTGAAAGGTCAACATTATCCAAGCTATTTAGGAGTACATATTGGTACTGACTGAAAAAGACATGGACTATTATGTATTAACACCTGAGTTAGTCTTCAGTGCAAACTGTTAACCTTTAATATGAATGTCCTTTTTGATTACGAAGTAAACGAGTATCTCGCAGAGTTATACATTTTGTTTTCTATGGTCTGAAAGACATAAAGGAGTACTGGCTGGGTGTGGTGGCTCATTCCTGTAATCCCAGCTCTTTGGGAGGCTGAGTTGGGAGGTTTGCTTGAGGCCAGGAGTTCAAGACCAACGTGGGCAACATCATGAGAGCCCATCTCTACAAAAAATAATAAAAAAAATTTGCTGGGCATAGCGGTGCATGGCCTGTCCTAAATATTTAGAAAGCTGAGGCTGGAGTATCTCTTGAGCCCAAGAATTGGAGGTTACAGTGAGCTATGATCATGCCACTGCATTCTAGCCTAGGCGACAGAGTAAGACCCTGTTTCTTTAAAAAAATAGGAGTACTAAGAATCTTTGAGATCATTTGGAGTCAAGGCCTCCTGTCTATAGACCCTAGAGCATTCCATATTATGGCATTTGGGAATTGAAGAGAGCCCAATCACCAAATCTTTCAAGTAGAGAAAACGAGACTCAGTGTCATTCTAGTGTGATATTAAACCTGGCCAAATTTTGTCAAGAGTGTTTAAAGCAAACGTCAAAGTAATTGATGCTTTCTTTTATCATGAGAGTTGCATTTCATATCCCCTCCCAAATACTAAGAAAGTGAATTTCCTCCCCCTCAATCCTCAAATATAGTTTTGAAAAACAGTTTCATGTTCTCATATTACTTACCTTTTTTAAATTGTGAAAAATTGAGTTAATAAAAATTGCTACTATTTACTGAGTAACTATAACATGTCAGGAATCTGACATTCACTATCTCATTTAATTCCTTAACTAAGGATTATTATTTCCATTCATTAGATGAAGAGACCAAGGCTCAGAAAGTTTAAGTAACTTGTCTAAATTCACAGAGGTCACAGAGGTGGGAGGTGGCAAAAGCCAGGGTACCTTCACTAGACCCTGGTCAGGGCCCTCTTGGTTTCACTCATCGTTTCCCATGTTTCCTGAATGTGAAACATGTTCAGAGATAGTCATAATAGTAAAACGAAATGGATAGGTAACTGGTGGGTCCAGTATTAGTTCATGAGTCCACGCTCCCACTTTGAGTCTGGGCTTCTAATTGCAGTATGCAGAGAGGACCACCAGCTTCCTGCTCTAGGATGGCCAAATAGGGAACTAATAAACCTCTTCCTCATTTTTAAACATAGCTTCCACCAGTCAGTAATTAAACATCTTTCGCAACAGAGCCTCCCGAGAGCCCTGGAAGGGTTGGGATACCTATACGGTCTGAAGGCATTTGTCACAAACGACGGTCACAATTAACTCACCCTTTCTATCAGGTAAGAGAGTAATATTGCTTGGTTACTGAGCTAGCACCCTGTTACTTTAGTTTTCATGCTGTTACCCAGAAACCTTTATTTCAAAGAAATATTTAATATCCTGGCGCCGTGCACATTGGTCTACTTACCACATCAGATAGTTATTCTCTAAGTGTTACCTCTTTTATAGCTCATGGTGCACCCTTCACTCTTTACATCACAAGAATCATTTCGTAGATGTTTTCTGCTGCAATGGCGGCTGGAGAATAATTCCACAACCCTTTCTCCTTTCCTATCTTTCTTTCACCTACCTTCCTTCTCTTCCTTCTTGTAATTTCAAAGACCAGTTTTAATTTCCCCAATTGCTGTGCATTTTCCAAGATGTTATGATTTCCTCGTGAATCACATTACGGTGTCTAGAGCCCCTTTCAGGTGGGTGGAGGACTTTAAGCAAAGAATTAGTAATAATAGTATGATTGCTTTGGCTGTTATAAGAAAACCAAGAATAACATACAGTGAATTAGTTTCTTTCTGGTTCCATTCACTCAAGTTCTGCTCTCCAGCAAGAAGAGAGGTGTTTTTGCTAAGGAGCCAACTTCAGCTCATTTGAATAGTGATAAATACCTATGACACTTTACCACTTATGCAGATATATAATTAATATGATACAATTACTATTCATATGCTATGGCAATAGATTAAAAAAACAGAGAGGTGATGAGAAAATGAATTTGGTTTTTCTCTTTTGTTTTGTTTTTGGATCATGTTCACAGGCCCAGTGGAGTTTCAGAGACCATGGGCAATGTACCTGTAGATGGGTCAAAATACAAGAATAATGGCTTGTGAAAAAGTAAGTCACTTCTTGTGGACGCTGTCCTAATGCAAGGAATAAAGGAAAAAGCAATCCTTCTGGGACCTGGCCTTTCAGTTTTCTGATTTAGAGTGCAGGCTGAAAAGTAAGGAAACCTGCTTTCTATTCCTGTTGTTGGTTCTCACTTTCTGAGAATTCCTCAAGGTCATAAGTAATAAAGCAGGCAGGGGATTGTAAGCAAGAAGAAACAAACTTCCTTCTAAAATAAATGACAAGGTTGGGATGCTCTACAGTCAAATTAGCACAGAGTGAAGTTCAGGGAAAATGATACCAGCGAACAAAACAAAACAGAAAGCTTTTGTCAGCTCAACATCAGGAAATCTAACTACCTATGATTTGCCTTAATAATGTGAATAAGGTAAAGTGAAATGCAGGAATTATAAACAAGAGAGATGAAAAATAAATTGCAAAATTTGCAGGTGCTAGGCTAGGTACAATCAGAATTCAAACACATCCAGATTAAATATCAAATGCTTTGATGCAAAATATTTCCCCAAGGGAAGCTGAGAAAATCTTGGTATATTAAAATAAGAGTAGAACAAATATTAAATCTTTATCATAAGGATGACTGATACCTGTACTAACCGCATATAGAATTTTACTTGGGGTTATTATTTTCCCCAAATGTCAGCACACATTCTAATGCACGTCTCAAGGTCATAATTCTTCTCTTATTTGTAAAGTTTACTAAGCACGTTACAAATTTACATGAATGGACTATAGCATGGAAAGATTAAGGCAAGGTGCTAATATTTTCTTCAGGCAACTGACCAAGAAACAGACAAAGACATGTTGAGTGCTCTCTTCAAAATCATGTGTTAGACTTTTACTTCTAGCTAAGATGAAGTGGCTTGCACCAGACCAATTATTAAGAACACATGGAAAAGTCAGATAAAATATTTTTAAGACAAGAGTAACAACAACTTTTTACTTAAAGGTGTTGAAAAATGACTGAGGCAACCAGGATCTGAGGGGCCAAGATCCAGAAGAGAAGAGAAAAGGGAATCAGAGAGCTGAGCAGATATTCCGCAAGCAGCTATTCCCCTCAGGGTAATTGTTTAAGAATCCACTTTATAGAGCTGTAGCTAATAAATAGGGAAACAAACAGAGCTTATGGAAATCTCACAAGGCTACAGATGAGAAAAAAAGCAAATCAAAAAAAAAAAAAAAAACAACAAGATTGGGAGAGGAGAAGAGGAGGCCGGGTTGCCAAAGCATCCAAGACTTGAGGGTGCAGAAGCCAGCAAAGGATGAAAGCACAGGGGAGTACACTAGATGTACTCATTTTCTCCTAGAGACATTTTCTGAATTCTTAAGCTACACAGGACAAGAAGGTAAGCAGGTCACAGAAAATCAGAGCAGAATTTTTAGCCTTCTCACAGAGTTGAGGTGGCAAAAATTGGAGTTCAGAGGCTGACAAGGAGGAGAAGCCCCAGTCAACAATCCAGGCTCTCAGTTGGGACCTATGGGAGGCTACACACTGAGGAGAAGCAAACCAGAAATAGATGCAACTTCCAGAAGCTCAACCCAACCTCCAGTTAGTTTGGTTGCTAATTGTCCCAAAGTGATCTGCCCCCATTTTTTCTACATACCAATGCCACCCTCTATGATGGAAGATTACACCTTTCAATGCCTCGGCAACTTTACACACACTATATCCAGCATTCAGTTAAAAATTATAGTCATATTAAGGAAAAGGACCAACAGGAAAAAAAAATAGGTAAAACAGACCCAGGGATACTCCAGCTATCAAAGTTATTATGCTTGGATTTTAAACATGCAGTTAATAAGAGAAAATTAGGTAAGTTTAACATAAATATATTATCAATAAAACATAAATCAAAGATAAAAATTTTTTTTACTTCTTTTGTTCTCTACTGGCAGTGTAGGATCAAATGAAAATTATAGAGCACAAAAATATAAGATTTGAAATTAAATAATCAATAGATAAACTGTGGATTTAACAGCAGTTGGGACACAAGCACATATGTTGTGGGTTAGCAAAGGAAAATAAGCCAGTAGAAAATCCACTCCAAAGCACAGAGAGCAGATAAGATGAAAATACTGAAAGAAGCAAGTGATGGTTAATTTTATGTGTCAGACTTGTCTGGGCTATGGTGCCCAGACATTTGGTCAATCAGTATTCTGGATGCTTTCGTGAGAGTGTTTTTTGTAAATGAAGTTAACCTTAGATTGTTGAACTTCGAGTAAAGCAGTTTACCCTCCATAATGTGGATCGGCTTCATCCAGTCAAAGGCCTTAATAGGACAAAGACTGACCTCCCTGAGCGAGAAGGGATTCTGCCAGCGCTTCAGACTTGAACTACACCCTCAGCTCTGTCCCAAGTCTCCAGCGTAACAGTCTTTGGACTTGAACTGCAATACTGGCTCTTCCTAGGTCTCCCGCCTACCTGCCCGCCTTGCAGTTTGTAGTTGCCAGCCCACATAATTGCACAAACCGATTCCTTAAAACAGATTTCTCTTTCTCTCTCTCTCTCTATATATGTGTGTGTATGTGTGTGTGTGTACATATGTATTAATATATATATGTGTATGTATACACACATACACATCCTATTGGTTTTGTTTCTCTGCAGAACACTAACAGAGTATAGGAGACAAATGGGCACAGGGAAAGGTTTAATATGTGTAATTGAAATGCCAGAGGCAAGGAGAGAGTGATAATGGGGAAGAAACAATATCTGAAAGTAGAAGAGCTTAGTAGTTTCCAAGCCTGATGAAGGAATTGAGCCACACATTTAAGAGGTATCACAAACACCAAATCGGAAAACTGCAAAGAAGCACATCGCTGCTGAAAACTGAAGAAAAAGAGAATATCTCAGGAGTGATATCAGCAAAATAGCAGAGTAGGCAGCTCCGAGCTCCCATATACCAGAAGAAGCATCAAAAAACCAGCAAAAACTGTCAGGACAAAATTTGTAAGAACTTTGAGAAACAGTCATGATTTATAGCAACCCAAGAAAATGCTGAATCAAGAAAAAAGCAACTTTGAAAAGCTCCCAGTATTCAAGGAAATCTCTGTCAAAATGCTGACTGATCACAAGCTAAGAAAAGAGACTTCAGAGATCTGACACTAGAATTCAGGAACCTGCAGATTTCTGGTGGAAGTATAAAATGGGATGACCACCAGAGAAAAACGTTTGGCCGTTTCTCAAAACGTTAACATAGAATATCTTATAAACCAGCAATTCCACACTCAGATATATACCCAAAATAATTGAAAGCAGGGATTCAAGCAGATATTTGCATGCCAATGTTTATTGTATCATTGTTAACAATAGCTAAAGGATGAAACAACCTAAATGTCAATCAATAGATGAATGGATAAACAAGACACGATATCTCCATGCAATGGAATATTACTCAACCATAAAAAGGAATGAAATCCTGCTAAGTGCTACAACATGTGTGGACCTTGGAAACATTATGCTAAGTGAAAGAAGCCCGTCACAAAAGAGTAAATATTGCATAATTCCATGTATATAAAATACCTAGAATAGAGAAAATCATAGAGACAGAAAGTAGAATAGAAGTTACCAAATGCTGGGGAACGGGTGTTGTGGGAGTAATTGCTTAATGGATATGGAGTTTCTGTTTGCGGTGATGGAATAGTTTTGGAAATAGTGGTGATGGTCACACAATATTGTAAATGTAATTAATGCCACTGAGTTCTACAAGTAAAAATGGTTAAAATGGCCAATTTTAGGTTATTTATATTCCACCACAATAAAATAAAAGGAAAAAATGTAATGTTTTAAAATTGCTAGATAAAAAGGAAATATTATTTTCAAAGGATCAATGAAATTGACAGCTGACTTCTCAACAGAAACATGAAATCAAAAGTTAACACACTGATATTCTTAAAGTACTGAAATAAAATAATGATCTGCCTAGAATTCTATACCAGTGAAAATATTCTTCAATAGGAAACTCTAAATAAAGGCACTTATAGAAAAAAACAAAAACTGATTAATTAAGCAGATCTGTAAAAAGAAAAAAATTAAAGATTGTTTATACAAAAGAAAAGTAGTATAATTTCAAAATAAGAAAATGTAAGAAGGACCAAGAGCAAAAGAAAAGACAAATATTTGGCCAAATATAAATAAATATTAACTGTACAGGCAATAATAATATGTCTTACAGGGTTTAAAATATACTGAAACCTAGCTCTTTGGGAGGCCAAGGTGGGAGAATCACTTGAGACCAGAAGTTCATGACCAGCCTGGGCAACATAGCAAGACCTTGTCCCTAAAAAATGAAAAAAATTAGCCAGGCGTGGTGGCACATGCCTGAAGTCCCAACTACTCAGAAGGCTGAGGCAGGAGGATCACTTGAGGCCAGGAGTTCGAGACTACAGTAAGCTATGATGAGGCCACTACATTCCAGCCTGGGCGACAGAGGGAGGCTCTATCTCTAAAATTAATTAATTAATTAATGAAATATACTTAAAAGTAAAATGAATGAGAATAATGACCAAAAGGTAGGAGGAAGTATATGGAGTTAAAATGTTAAAAAATATCTTTGTAGTGTTAGGTAGCAAAACTATTAATTTATGTTTCATTTATCAATATATCATATATCAATGTTAGACATTGATATATCAAGGATATAAGTAATGATTAAATGAAAAGTAGAAGTATATATAACTAAAAGTTTGTAAAGAGGAAAAATGGACTGCTAGCAATAGTTGATTCACCCAAAAAAAATTACAAAGGGGAGAAAATTAAAGGAACATAGAGCAGGGACATAGATAGAAAATAAATAACATTAGGCAGTTGATAAGTCATTGCATTAAATATAAAAGGATTAAATATTTCTATTAAGAGGCAAAGAGTGCCCATTTGGATTTTAAAAACTCATATGCCAGAGATTGACTCACAAAAAAATCCAGCTCTGTCCTCGGCCAACTCTCTCCATTTTCTGTCACAGTATTCTCTCAGTCTTTAGCTTGTATAAGAATCTTCTGAAGATCTTTCTGAAACACAGATTTCTGGGCAACACCCTCCAAAGAGGCAGGGACTGGGAGGATGATCGTTTGCATTTCTGTGAGCAACCGGCAGCTCCTACACACGCCGCAGCCAATGGATTTCCAGGGTCTGTGGCAGAGGCTTGACTTTTTCTTATGAGCTCATAAAGAATGTGAGGTTGGGGGCTGCAGATTGGCCCATGTTTTAAGTTTGAGTAAAGCATCATTTTATAGTATTGCCCTGAAGAGAAATAGCAAATGGATCAAACCTTCTTCACCTTTTCCATGAGGAAAATAAGATTCTCCTAGTTAGGTACAGGAATCTCTATACTAACTGAGAAGCTTTACAGTACAAGATAAAATTATGACCCCATTTTATTACTGTCAATCCAAAACAGGACGCCAGGCAGGAGACCTACCACTGCAGGCCGAGCTCTCAGAAATGCATCCTCGATCACTGCATATGTGTGTCTCCTCCCCTGCATCATCCACTCTGTGAGGGTAGCAGTCATAGCCGCCATTTCTTTTGTATCTTCCCAAATATCAAGCACAAAAATCTCCTTCAGCAAATTATGAAGACTAAGGGCAAAGACACTTGCTAGGAATTAGCATGAAGTTAACCTAAGTTTGTCTTCAGCCCCAGCCAGTCCTCGCATGTATCTTATTCATCGTCCCTCATCGGTTCCATCCGCCTCCCTCACACCCACACTCAGTGTTTCCTCAGTGGCTAAAGGAAGCCTAGTGCCACCAATACCCCAATAGGAAGTCATTAATTACTCTCCTACCTTTACAGCTACTCAGAGAAAGCACACCAAAACAATGGTCCACTTCCTGCCACACCCGTGCTATTGCAGCAATCAACAGTGAGAATCTAGACACTCAGTCCCCTGGATGCAGAAAACAAACTCAGACAGGGTTGCTGTTGGAAGGTCAGAGCCCTTCAAATCACATTCCTAAGAGAGCATCTAGTTGCTTCCGGACAGGCCAGCCTTTCAATGACTTCTATTCAGTCATTCGGGCCGTAACTGAAGCGAGCCTCTAAGACAGCTGTCGTTGGCTTGAAGCCTATTGGTTTGTTTCATTGCTTTTATGAATGCCAGGCACCATGTTGGGCAATGTTTACTAATACCTCACTTATTTGAGTGCCAACAGTTATCAATGGTTTCATCAGGTGCATGGAATGGATCACTTTGTAGAATATACAGCATGATTCACAGGAAAGTTCTGAAAGAAATACTCCTTTTGATTTTATTTAAGACTATAGCATGAAAATCAAACCCCTTCCTTTCTCTAACAAGAGTAGAGAAATTATGGGCCCCTTCATTTGGGGTTAGACTGATATCTAAGATTCAGCAAACTTAAAGTTAAGTATGTCTGCTTTAAGGAAATGGATATTTAACCCCAGGTAATGGCTTTAGTTTTTGAAACCATGTCTGAACTAGGAATGGGCATTCTTGCAGGGCAAAGAAAATCTTATGAAATCCTTTTTAAGACAAATGCTATCAGTTGATAGGTAAGCAGCTATTCCTCAGATAAGCATTTAGAGTTACGCAAATAGCAGGAGGTTCAGGGGAAATGATGAGACATGCTATGTTTCATTGCTGATTATAAAGGATGTATCATAACTGGTTTGGAAATTACCAGCCTGGCTGGGACATATGGGATCTAGGGGGTGGTACTTCCAACGGGCAGTGGGTAAATCCACTGAACAAGAGCTTCCTGAGTAAACAGCTATCTCCAACCTGTTTTCTCATGGATCTCTCTCCAAGACCCTGTTCCAGAATCCCAGCCATTAAAGTCATCACCATTGGGATGTTCTCTGCTACAAGTTGTTGAGCCTCCAGACCACTGATTACCTACCAGTCACCAAACCCTATGGACAATTCACTCCTGCCTGGCCCTAGAAGCAGACACAGCGCATTCCCAAGAACGTGTTCCCTCTGTACTCCTCCCTCCCCAGTGAATATGTCTACTTTCCAAGTCTGATCCTTCCTGGTCTAACCCTATCTGCTACCTCTTGAGCCCAATTGATCAAACTCTGTGTCTATTTGGATATATGTGCACATATATGTTCATGTGTGCATGAATGTATGTACTCAGAGAATGACACAGGAGAAAATACCTTAACTAAATAGTCCATATCTTTTAGACCTACCTCTTCTTGTCCTTGGGATTCTGTAAGAACCCCATCAAGAGTAGCCTGAGGGGGAGAAAATGAGGAAACCTAAGGGACCTCAGGGGACTTCAAAGCCCCACAAAAGTTCAGTTTCTTGACCATCCATTTTACATATTGACTTTTATAGTAAGCATGTTTTTGAAGAAAGAGCATTCCTGCTTTAACAACAACAAAAAAATATAGAAAACCAGAGATTTTAATACAACTCCTTTGTCATGAAGAACTGAAGATTGTGATTGTTCCACAGTCACACAGTTCGTTAGCTAGAGGACTAGAATTGAGGTTGCTCAACTCCCCAAGTGTCCATTTTCTATTCACACAGCGGGGAGAAAGAGAATAGAAACAATACTTGTGTGCTTGCTGCATGCATTAATGATTAGGATATGTTTTGATGATAACCTAGGATTTAAATGGCAAATGAGAATGTAGAGTAGAATTGTTCCATCCTATAATGCTGTGGTCTCCAACCCCTAGGCTGTGGACCGGGTATCGACTGCTTCCTATAGCTAACATCACCACCTGAGTTCTGCCATCCCACCCCATGGAAAAATTGTCTTCCATTGAAACCAGTCCCTGGTGCCAGAAAGGTTGGGGACTGCTGCTATAATGTGTCCTAAGAAATCCCAGGAAAATGAGAGACTAAAAAAGGGGCTGAAATCTTGGGCTACAAGAAATTCTAGATATGTCTGGCAACCTTCAGCCTACATTTTCAAAGCACACAGAGGCAGCATGAATCCTAAATGGCCCTTATAAGAAGCTTCCAATCAGGAGCATCGGGATGGAGATGGACCTCACAGACTGAGTTCAGAGCTTCTAGTGTATTTGATATTTGTTAAGAGTGTTCGTGGAGTTGTGGCCAGACTTATGAGCAGAATGTGAACCATATCTAGTCAAGAAAACTCTAGCGACAAAAGCTGCTAAAGTTAGTTGGAATGGTCTCACCAACCAGAATCTTTTGTGCATATGTATATACACAGGGCCTGCAAAATTGAACAGCAAAGGGTTCTCTTAAGCTTTAAATCTGGATTTTGTTTGCAGCATGAGTGAGTAGGAGCTCTCAATCACAGATGCATGTTAGAATCACCTGGAGAGCCTTACAAATACTGATGCCCAGGCTCACCCCAGAAGAATCTAGATGGAATTTCTGCAGGTAAGACTTGGACATCAGTATTTTTCTTAAGTCCCAAATGATCTTAATACATGATCAAGGTCAAGAACCACTGAGTTAGAGGGTTCAAAAGAACCCAGAAGATGAGGAAGGAGGAATGAGAGGGAAAGGAAGATTACTGTGTCCCAACCAGCTCGAGTGACTTGCTGCCCAAGAAAACCTCCTCCATGCCGAGGGACCCACACCGTCTACAGAATCCCACTAGGAACATGTGACTGCCACACCCCAGCTGTGAAGTCTCACTACCCCAGTGCATTCCTGTCAGTATAAAACTGCCTCTGCAGTTCTTCCTGAAATGCAGCCATTGGACTCTTACTCACGGCCTCTGCCTCCACTTCTAGGAACTGTCATTTTTCACCCTCTTTGCCCCCATCTACCAAGAACACTAGAAGCTCCCACTGAAGAGATGCCTCTCTTTCCCCACCATGAGTAGAAAAGAGAACATTCCAAGATACTGTTGTTTGTTGTGAGTCCTTAATGGAATTCTTCTAGCTTCTTCTCACAGCCTCTGTCTACCGGTAAGAGGAAGGAGACTCTTCTGGTAACAGATTTTCCTTTTCATATGAATCCCTTTTTAACTCTTCTATCTCCAGTAGCCAAAAGAAGCTTCAAATACCTCTGTTAGCTCTTGTGAAAGCTCAGATTCTACTGTCTCATCTCTTTTCAGGGGTTCCTGCTTGTCACCTGTGGACAGCCACCCTTTCAGCAAAGCAACATCCAAATCAACAAGGCAGCATTCCCCTCACCTGCTTAACTTCCATACAGAGCCCAACTCTGTAAAAAATACTGGAACAAAGTTTTTTTTTTGTCCTGGCAGCCTGACTTGGTTCAAAAAGGGACCTCTTAGCCTCCTGGTAGACTGCTTATGCTCCAAAATCTAAAGAGATGTCCCGAAACCCAGAGATTCTGCCCCAGTTCTGAGGGAGGAGAGCTGGAAACATCCATCTTCCTATGAATATTGTTGTATCCTTGATACCTGTGGTTTTGTTTAGTTAATAGGTACCAACTGAAGGCATATTCCATGTGTGTATGTGTGTGTGTGTGCATGTGTGTGTGTGTGGTGAGGAGCTTCTCCAAGGCTGGTGGGGCAACAAGCTGATAATAATTCCAGGAGTCAGGAATTATGAAATCTGGTCCCAGCATCATCTCTCACATGTATGGGACTAAAGGCAAGTGTCCATTCCCACATTCCCAAGGTAAAATGGTCTCTAAGGAAAACACAATGGGAACATTGTGGCCTTGGCATCCCTGCAGTTGAAAATCTTAATAGGAAAACAACTGGAGCACAGAAGAAATTACTTGAGAAGACTCACAGGGAACATATATAAAATTTAAAAGTACTATCTTCAATGCCTTAAGAAATGAATAAAGGAATTATTACATTAAAGGAATGTTATGTGAAATCCTTCTTCACAAGAATTGATGCTACTGAATTTCAGGAAGAAATACAATTATTAATGTTTGAATCAGTCATTGCACATGTAAGAATTGAATGTTCCTATTTCCTGAACACGCAGAGCCTTTGTTCTCCATATGCTACATCTATACTCCGTGCATTTGTTTCTCACCAGAATTATGCAGAATGCCCAAATCTTGGAGAACTGGAAGGATTTTGCATGTAACAATCTGCCTTCCAATTTGGATCCCCTGGGGAATGAAATTCCAAGGGGAGAGTTAGTCTAAATGAAGCCCCCATGGGAAAAGCTTGCAGGATGCCAGCTCTAGCTTTCCCGAACTCCCGCAGTCATGCTGAGAACGACAGGCAACCATCAAGACGAGACAGAGAGCCAAATGTATTTCGCAGATATAACCACACTGGGAGCATGCCGGTGAATGTCTAAAAATGTCCCGGACAGCGCAGGCTGCTCCATCACGGACCCAAGGAAGCCCCATCCCTCGAGATCTAAAACTGGCCAGAGAGTAGGCTGACACATCTCCTCAGTGGCCCGCATTGTTCAGACAGGGAAGCCCACAGTGTGTCCTCATTCGGAAGGTCTTTTCCTTTGCGGGTATCTGAGGATCTGCAGGCTGGGAGCTTCCTAGGATGAACAGAAGGACCGGGTGTGTGCATGTTCACACATCTCATTTCATTCACTCACACTTCAAAAGGCTTCAGCTTATGTTAAAATTTTAGCTCTTTCTTATTCTCAAATCTGTTTTTGAAGCTGCCACCAGTATGCCTGAGTTCCAGGTATAATATATAGTGCCTCCCACTTCCAAGCCTTGCTACCGAGTATGCCACTCACATTCTCCTCCTTTCAACACAAACCTGATGCTTTTCATGCTTCTCTCTGCAAATGATGGATGGTAGCTGAGCTAAATATGGAGACAGAGGTTACAGACACATTTTGTTCCTGTTAAATGTTCTCTTCTTGTGTTAGTGCTTTCTCTGCTTCACATTAATTCACTTCCTTCCTGATCTCTAAAAAGTAGGTGCCTATGATTGGAACCCTGGAGGGTTATAAGAGCAAGACTTCGTATTTCAGATCTATCTTTGGGTCTAAAGAGTGTCCCTGTTTACCTGAAATTTCCCATTAGGGTGAAGTAAATCATCTGTCATTTTCGTGGTCTGAGATAAACAAGGTCCTTGAAATTTGGGACACTTGTTCTTTTGTGGTCAACTGATGAAATGAAGAATAATATTGAAACTGGCATTTGTAGAAAATTACTGTTCAAAATTCTCCTCTAACTTTTAACAAGTTAAACTTGGGGTCTCGTGAAAACCCATGAACACTGACAAAAAGTTGAGTGTCCAGGCTTTGAAGATGAACACAGCCAGCTTCCTCTCCTGTTTCTGCCTCTTGCTAGCTTGTGACCTTGGGTAAGTTGTTTACACTTTGCTTTAGTTTAGATGTTTGTCCCCAAAATCTCATGTTGAAATTTGATCCCCAATATTGGAGGCGGTGTCTAACGGGAGGTTTTTGGGTCATGGGGAAAGCTAATGAGAAGAATAATGCCTTCCCTGGAGCTGGTGGGGGGAAGGTGGGCAGTGAGTTCTCATTCTGTTAGTTCCCACAAGAGCAGCTTGTTAAAAAGAGCTTGGCACTTTCTCTCTCTCTCTGTCTCTCTCTCTCTGTCTCTCTGTCTCTCTCTCTCTGTCTCTCTTGCTTTCTCTCTCACTGTGTGGTCTCTGCACATGCTGGTTCTGTTTCACCTTCCACCATAAGTGGAAGCAACCTGAGACCCTTGGCAGAAACAGATGCTGGCACCATGCTTTTTGTACAGCCTGCAGAGCTGTGAGCCAAAAAACCTCTTCTCTTTATAAATTACTCAGCCTCAGGTATTCCTTTATAGCAATATAGACAGATTAAGACACACTTGGAGAGGCTTAATTTCCCAATTTTGCAACTGGGTGTCATATCTGTTTAGTCTCCTTTAATATAGAACAATTCCCATGTATTTTATAAATTTTGTTTATTGTTGTCTCTCTTGGCATTGACATTCAGGACAGTTATTTTGGAGAATGTCCCACATTTTGAATTTGTCCCATTTTTTCCTCATGATTAGATTCAGATTTTAAAAGTGTGGCAAGAATACTACAAAATTGATGTAGCCTTCTCATTGGATCTCATCAAGCCGCACTTAACACCAATTTGTCCCCTCACTAGTGACACCAAGTTTGATTACGTGTTTAAGGTGGTTTCTGCCAGATCTCTCCATTCAAAAGGAACTTCTTCCCTTTGTAATTAATAAAGAATATTCAGTGGGGTAAAAATTTGAAACTTCGTGAATATTTAGCTCCTCAAAAACCTTTCAACCAATGGTTTTATAATCCATTAATTATCCTTGCATAAATCATTCATTCATCATTTATCATTTATCCATTGAGGTTTGCAAAATGATGATTTGAAAAGTCTATCATTTCTTGTTTCTTCTGCATGTATTAATTGGTGTCCTTGGTAAAAACAAAGCAAAGGAAAACAAAACAAAACTTTCCCTTTTTCTCCTTCTTCCTCTCTTTTTCTCTCTCTCTCTCAACAGCACTATAAACAGATGGATATTTTTATTGGTGTGCCATTACCGTCATTATTCTTACTGATGTTCAAATTGTCACAAATGTGGGCAAAGGGGCTCCCGTGAAATTTCAGCTATCTTTGTTTTGTTTTATTTTTAGTGATTGACTTAAGGTTTACAATATGCATATATATCTAAATTATCACAGTATAGCTTCAAATAATATTATACTGATTTACAAATAGTTTAAAAATTTACAACAGTACACTTTTATATCTTCCTTCTAGCTCTTTGTGCTATTGTTGTCATGCAATTTAACTTCTATTTGTATTTTAAACTCAATAATAACATTTTTTCTTCAATCAATTACTTTTAAAGCTATTAAAAATGAGAAAAATTTTCTTTTGTTAACCTGTATATTTTCCATTTTCTAGTATACTTCATACCTTTGTGTAGATCCAAATGCCTATCTGCTATTTTGCATCTACTTGACGAACTTTCTTTAACATTTTTCTAATGCAGGTCTGCTGATAGTGAGTTATCTTGGGTTTTTATTTTCAAAAACAATTCTGTTTTGCTTCATTTTAGAAAGACATTTTTGCTGAGTGCAGAATTTTGTTTTTTTTTTTCTTTCAGTACTTCAAAAATGTCACTTTGTCTTTTGGCTTGCATGGTTTCTCACAAGAAGCCTTCTGCCATTCTTATATTTTCTCTGTTAATAATGCGTGTTTTAATTTTTAGTTGCTTTGAACAGTTTTTTTTTCTTTAACAATAGTTTCAATAATGTATTATAATGTACTTTAGTGTAATTTTATTGAGATTTATTCAGTTTAGGTTTTGTTGAGCTTCTTGAATCTATGGGTTTATAGGTTTGTTTATTTTAATCAAAAATTTGGGACTTTTTTTGCCATTATTTCTCCAAATATCTTTTCTTTCTTCTTCCTACCCTTCTTATAATACAAGCAATTACATGTATATTATATTGCATGCTGCTGTCAAATAGCTCATGGAGCTTTATTGTCATTGTTAAATTTGTTTTATTTTGTTGGGTTTTATTGCTGTTTCTAGTGTCATTCTTCTTTGTCTCCTCCTCCACCTACTTCTCTTCTGCCACTTCCTTCTTCTTCTTTAATCATTTTTTTCTGTGATTTGTTGGTGAGTTTCTACTTCTATGGCTTTATATAACCTTTTATTCTGCAGCGTCTAATCTATTGTTAATACTATCTAATATACTTTTTATTTCAGATATTGTATTTTTCATCTTTAGAATTACTGTTTGGGTCTTTTTATGTCTTTCATTTCTCTGCTCATTGTATTCATGTTTTCCTTTTCCTTCTGGTGCACACCAAGCATATTTATAGTGGTATTTTTTAATGTCTTTATCTGCCAATTCCCTCATCTCAGTCATTGTGGGGTGAATTTCTATGGACCAATTTTTCTTCTAGGTGTGGATCGTAGTGTACTACTTCTTTGCATAGCTAGTCATTTTTGATTGAATGTTGGACATTGTGGTTTTGAGCTTCTCAGTGCTACAATTTGTTGTATTCCTTTGGATAGCACTGGAACTTGTTCTGGCATACAGTTAAGATACTTAGGATCAGTTATATTCATCATGTTACTTGGAAAAGTTTTATTGCAGTAGATCAAGAGCAGCCTTTAGGCTAGGACCAATTTATCCCCACAAAAAAGGTGATATCTTTCTGAGAACTCTACCCAGCATCCCAGGTGCTATCAGGTCTTTCCCCTTTAGTTGGTGGAAACACAAACTATTCCCAGCCCTGTAGGAATCCTTCAGCCTACTGCTTTCTAGTAATTCTTTCCCTGGCCTTGGATATTTTCTTCTCTAGCATGCATAGTGCATTACTTTTCCAAAGCCTAGAGATAAGCCTCTGCAAATCTCTGGGGCTCTCTCTGTGCAACTTCCTCTTCCTTAGTATTCTACCCTGCAAACTCTGGCTGCCTTAGCTTCTCCAATTTCTAATCTATCTCCAACTTAATGAGACTCTCAGGCTCTGTTAGGTTCCCACTCCTTATACTACAGCCTGAGAACTTCCTTCAAGCATTAAGCTTGGCCAATTGTAGGGATAACTTCATTTGTTGCCTTTTCTCAGGAATCATAATCCTTAACATCTATTGTCTAAACACTATTGCATTATATTTTTTGCTCTGTTTTCTAATTATTTAAGATAAAAGGGTAAATTAGGTACCTGTTACTTTATCATTGATAAGAGGAAAAGTCCCCCTATGTCTTTTGTCAAATCTCCATCAGTGTTTGATTATCTTTTTGTTTTCTGATGCAACTGGATGATCTAAGTTCGTCTTCTGCTTCTCTAGTCCCATACCCAGAATCAGCCATTTATGGAAAGCTCTGGTTCCTTTAGTGGGAAATAGTATTTAGAAAACAAGATACAGATGCTTGATGTGTTTATTTATACTGGTGTGACATTTTATCTGTGCTTCCTCAGTGGATAAATTTAAGAAATACAATTTTTTTCTTTCTTTTTTTTTGAGATAGTGTCTCACTCTGTTGCCTGGGCTAAAATGCCATGGCATCATCATCATCATAGCTCACTGCAACCTCAAGCTACTGAGCTCAAGCAAACATCCTACCTCAGCCTTCTGAGTAGCCGGCACACAGCACCATGCCCAGCTAATTTTTCTATTTTTTGTAGAGATGGAGGCTCTCTCTTGCCCAGGCTGGACTCAAACTTCTACCTCAGTCTCCCAAATTGCTTACAGGCAAGAGCCACCCCTCCTGGCCTGAACTATAATTTTTGAAATCATTACTTTGTACCAATACCTTAAATTCCTATTCAGCAGCATGCTCCTCACCTTCCTCATTCCATATTTATATCTCCCTTTTACTATAGCAAGAACTGTAGTCCCCAAAACACCAATATATTTATTCACTTGCTCAAAACATACAAATAATTTCAAAATTATTACATCAATTATTACATCATTATTACATCAATACCACTGCTACAGCAAATCTACTAGGTAAAGTTTAGTATTCTTTTAGAATTATTATTGTCTTTAAAATATTTCCCACTCAGTATGTACATCACAGTACTATGGTCAAAGTTATTTGGATTAATATTTTTTGTATGTGATTTTGTTACAAATTTAATATACAGTGAAGTTTATTTCTTATTTCTATTTAATTTTGAGCTTGCTGTTATCTCACTATTTTAAGTTCAATTCTATTTTTTGATAATATATAACCCTTACGTGCTACAAAAATCAAAGCCATCAGAGAAATGTCATTTCTATCCCAGCCCTCTCTACTTCATTCTATATACCCTGTAGCATTAACCATTTTAGTTACTAGTTTATTTTCTTTTTGAAAAATAAATAAATATGCATGTATGGGAGTGTTTACATATATATGTATTCACATTCTTCTTCTTTTTTTCGTGTACAAAATATAGTACACTGTATATGCTTCTTTGGGTTTTGATTTTTTGTTTTCTTTTGGCTTTTGCACTTAACAATGGACATACTAAATGTAAAATGTCTATTAAACATCCAATTATAGACATTAAATAGGTAAATTGGACATGTAAATATGGGATTCTGAGCAAAAATTAGAGCCTTAAGGTTCTTTCCTGATAAGTTTCTCTGCCAATTACCAAGTAATGCTTCTTTTTATTTTTACCCTGCCAATTATCAAGGAATACTTCATTTTGGTTTTATTAAAGTCAACTCCTGTTGAAATTTCTTGTACACACTTGAAAATAATAAGCAAGGTTCTCTAAAGCACAGTTTTAAAAAACAGACTTGTCTTTATACTGATGAATTGGAGAATTCCATTATCCTCAATTCCATTGACTCTATTTTTCAAAAATTAATTCTCTCTATGCACAACCTTTGAGAACATTTCGAATTAACCACAGCTTGCTTCATTTAAGGAGCCCCATAAATGAAATCATCTCAATTCAGTTTCAACGTCCTTATTTCTTCTAAATATTTCTCTAAAGTTCTGAAACATTTTCAATTCCATATTTGCTCTATAAGCTTTATATTTCCACAAGAGCCAACCTGAAATTGTAGGGAAAGGAGAGCTTCTGTCGTTTGGTCAAATAAAGTTATTTTAGTGTAAAACAAACAAACAAACAATAACTGTATTGACTGAAGAACTGACACTGAAAACATAGTATTGGCATTATACAATAAAAGTTGATGATATTAGTAAATTAGATTACCTTAGAGTACTTTATTATCATGATCTTTTCATTCTTTCAACAGTGAAATGCTACTAAGTGGAGAGTCTAGACTAGGCGCTGGGCAACTGCACACCTCACTAAATTGGAGCTCTTGCCTTCAAAGGGCTTTCCTACAGTTAAGGATATAAGCATATCCCAGGTATTATTAAAGTAAGAAGTATGGTATAGTATCATAAAAAAGAGCTTTAAATAAAAGATAATGAGAGTTCAGTGACAGGAGCATTGATTCTGATGAAGGAATTTGACACACTTCTTACAGGACATAAGATTGAATCTGAACCTTTGAAGAATGAACAGGATTTTGACAGCAATGAGTGGCAATTGGTTTTGACCTGAGTTAAAGAGGCCTGTTGGAGTCCGTTGTAAGACATGAAATAGCAAACGAAAGAAGCTTTAACTAAGCCGATTGCAGTGGGAGTGGAGAGGACAGGAAGAGATTCAAAGGTCAGATGTCCAAAAATAGGAGGATTTAACCAAGTGACATTGACTGTTCCACCTTGCATGTTTTCCAAAAGAACTTAATGTGAAGTTTTAATGCCTTGGAGACGCCGAAAAAACGAAGTGAGTTTTCTGGTGGATTTGTTCTACTTTCCTCACAGAGTTTTCATGAATATCAACAAAAGCGAATGTGAAAAAGATTTTGTTTATTGCATGATGTTCCTGTTATTTCTATTAACAAAAAGAGCAATAATAAGATAGTTTTTTTTTCCTTTGTGAAAGCCTGGAAGTAAAATTGAAACAAAGTCTGTAATGAGTTTTGCTGTAGAAAATAATCTTTCCACAGGTTTCAAAGTAAACCATTTGTAGCTGCTGGGATTGAATACATTGAGTTCTACAATGGTACGAAAAGGGCCTCTAAGCTCATTTTTTAGCAGGAAAACTAGTTTTGCTTCCAAACGAGAAAGGAATCTGTTGGAACCCAGATAGTTCATTTTTTCTCAGGAGTGCAGGATGGGTTATGGTAATCCTGGAGTTTTAAGGAATCTTTATTTCTCTCCTCCTCTTCCTCCTCCTCCTCCGGGAGAAACATAAAGATATGAAGACTAGTTATTGCACAAGGAGTCCAATTCTATGACCAGCTCTGATTTCTTCTATACTGCACAAGGTGTGTGGCCTCAGAGGGACAAATTCAGGCATAAGTTTCCAAAATAATATATTGTCACCACCAACATCATCCACAAAACATTTTGATAAATATCTCGTTTCAAAGGACTGCCCTGGCCAGGGCTGCTGGGGAAGATTACCAGGCATAGACCTCACAGACACAGCTCAACAACAGCAGTACAGTATATGTTTCTTATAAGCAGGGTGAGTAATAATACCTAATATTTAGCAAGTGCATATTACATATCCAGACACTTAAAACAGAGTCTTACATTTTGTCTTATTTAATTTCAGCCTCAAATCACCATTCGAGTTAAGTCTTATTCTTAACCTCATTTTGCTGATGAGAAAGCCGAAGCAGCAAGTGATTAAATAATTCGTCCAAATTACGCAGCTACTGTGGAGTGGAGCCAGGACTTTAATCCAGGCAGCGTGGCTTCAGAGTTCATCTTTTTAACCACTATAGTTTATTGCTTCCAACATCTCAAGGGTTAAGAAGAGGAAGGCATTATAACTGATTGGAGTCTAAGAAAAGAAACCCAGAATTCCATGTGTAGATATGGGACAAGTAGATCATGGCAGCCGCCTGGGTCAGGGGAGAGGAGAGAAAATATACCAGGCCTGGATTTGAATGAAAGGTTGGCCACTTACTAACACCGTGACTTCCGTGAGGACTTCCTGGGCCTTTGCGTGTCTCAGTCTCTCCATCTATAATGTTGAAAATCCAGCAAAGGGTTGTAGTGAGGTTTATGAAGCTAATACATGGGAAGCATCTATGAATAGTGATTGGCACATAGAGCATTTTAAAATTATCATTACTACAAGTGAGAATTTGCCAACTGGGCAGCTCCTCTGAAGTATAGAGCTTTGTGTCCTTATACTGGATTGGTTGTTCACAGGTGCCACAAAATTTTCTCCTCAGACAGGAAACTATTTGGGTATAGGTGGAACTGAGGGAGAGGGAGGTTGTGTTTGAGGAACTGAAGGCCTAGCCCAGGTGAGACTCAAGCTGTCCACACAGGCTCCCCTGTCATGACTGTGACATGCAACTCCAAAGTGGCTTCCTTCTTTCCCCCAGGGCTCCAGCATGGCTTCCGGCTTTCATGGAGTAGCTTCTCAGAATTTAGGCTCCTTCTCAGTCACTTCCTCCTGTGACAGCCACAGAACAGGCGATGAGTGTCTGCCTCTCACAGGAACACAGGGAGACATCGTGTTACCCAGGGTGGTCCCTGCTTTAAAGAGAAGCTCGGCCTCTTAGAAGATGGAAATAAAGCTGAAGGAAAGGAAGAGTATCAAAGCATAGGATGGAGGATTTTATAATTAGAACAGAAAAAGTCTGAACACATCTGCTTCCATCTCCTCACTTACCAGATGAGGACACTGAAAACTAGAGAAGTGACTTGCCAAAGGTCACTTAGCCAGGATTTAGCAGAACTGGGAATGGCCAGGTTCCTGGTCCAGTGGTCAATATTTTTCAAGCTGTGCCCCTCGGAGCACCAGGGCTTCTCCGATGTCCTTCCAAGACCTCCAAGATAGAAGAGAGCAGTGAGGCTCATGGGCATTTCTTCAATAAGTGCATTCCTCCTGGGATGTGGTTTACATACGGGACTTCTAAGACGGTTTTGAATGAAGGGCTCTGTGGGAGAGAATGTTTGAGAACCACTCTCTTAGACGTTGCTGCCTCACAGACACTCATCATTAAACAACTTCTAGAAAGCAAACTAGAAAGTTTTCCCAATTACGGAACATTTTATTAAATATTCTTAGGGCCATGGAGGCCATACAGTTATACTTCAGGTCATCAGATAAATATTCAAGTGGATCCAAAGATAAAAGGGTTCAAAAACTTCAGCATGTTTCTGTGTGATTTACATGTTTTATAAATTTTATTATTTTTCAAATTAATGGTAAATAATTTGTCTGAATAGACAGATATTAATAGAGTAATAAAGACAATGTCTTCAAATATTTATCAAGTGCCTACTGTGAATCTTTCAAGCTTTGCCTGTAGCCTGAATAAATATCTCATCAAATGTGCTATGATTTTTCAAATGCATTCAGATGATTTTACCATGGATAAAATCCAAATGCATTTTAAAATGTCATTGAATTTATCATAACTTTCAGTTATTGTAATATTTTTCTCAGTCAATATTTTCCTCAAGTCCATGAATTTATTTTTTAGATAGAAAAAGTACATTCTCATGTGTGGAAAATTAGGGAACCCAGATTAGACTACAGGACAGGAATGAGCATTGACTAATAATAAATTCTGCTGTTCCATTAATGAAAGATAGGGGATAATTTCTGAGCATTTTTAGGTTATTTCAGATTCTCAAATTTTTTTTTAAGACTGGCCGTAACTATTCTTTCATATGTTATCACTTAAGTTCAACAGTCTTCTGAACAGAAGACCTCAGAGAAGTGAGCTGGTTACATTATCTGGATATTAATAAAAATGAAAATCTTTCAAAAAGTGGTATAAATATAACTTCTTTGTTTCTTCCACCAAACCCTGGCCCTGTAACTCGGTAGGATGACAAAGCCCAATACAGAAATATTATCATTGGCTTAAGATAACAGTTGATCAGAAAAGATGAGCAAGTACAACAGGACAGACGACCTTGTCACTTGTCATAATCAGCAATAGCTTGGAGCATGGGGTGGGCAGTCTGATAAAACTGGATGGAAGCAAAGCTGATCACTCAGTGTTTATTTGGTGACTGAAGGACAATCACAGCTGGGCTTAGTTGTAATGATGATATAAGGTCACTAGGACATTAACATACAAACACCTTGGGAATATCAGGAATGTTGGGTAAGCAATATCTTCTTTGTGATGGTCTTGCTGTTTTTAATCTCTAACCGTGGTCTCAGTGGTGACCATAAGGCCAGTCGGAGCTTAGGGGGATGTCCTCTTGGGAATAAGAAGGCAGTATGGAGTGAGAGCCAGTGTAGTAGCCAGGAGGACAGTGCATATTACCAAAGGGTGATGCAACAAGAAAACCGGGGGATGTGTAGCCAGTCACTGCCTGGAGCGAGCTGAGCAGAGGGGGATTAAGAAGCCCCAGATGGTGAGGATGAGAATCCCTTTCTCCTGGGTCTCCATCCCTGACACATGGCAGATACAACTCTTAAGGGTGTCTCATGGCCTGAACTGTCCCTGGAGTGAGTCACAAACACAGCTTCTGCAGGAAAAGCTGTCCTTTGCCATTGGGCTTTCAATGAATACCCTGGATGTCAGGGAAGCTCCCAATGCCTTCTCAGCCAGGACCAAGGAAATGTTTTATTGCTCTTGAACTTCTTAAAACTGTAACTGCTTAAGGTGGTTACCTTCCCAGATGACAGATACTCTTTTTGTTGAGTTATTCTATTCAACCCTCAATGAGGCTTCTTCCAGAATTTGTACAGTGTTATGGACTGAATTGTGTTCCCCCAAAATTCATGTGTTGAAGTCCTAGCCCCCAAGGTGATGGTATTTGACCATGGGACCTTCAGGAGATAATTAGGTTAGATGAGGTCATGAGGGTGGGGCCCTCGTAATGGGATTAGTTCCCTTATTAAAAAGAGGAAGAGAGATCAGGACTCTTTCTTTGCTATGTGAGGACACAGTGAGAAGGTGACTGGCCATATGCAAGCCAGGAAGAGGGCCCTCACCAGGAACCGAATCTGCCAGCACCTTGACCTTGAACTTCATAGCCTCCAGAATTGTGAATGTGTATTATTTAAGCTATCCAGTCTATGGTATTCTGTTATATCAGCCCAAGCAGACTGATAACAGGTCAGGTAACACTTGACAATATGTTGGTATACATCACCTTCCCTTTATTTTCACAGATCCCCTGAAAAGTCTTTTGCGAATAGATGGAGGCATGTGAAAAGCTTTGGAAAGATACTCATAGCTCTTGGAAATCGATGCTGTAAGCACTTTGGGGATTTGAGTGTGTGAGCTCATGCTAGCTAATTTTTCTAGTTCAGCTCATGCTAGCTAATTTTTCTGGTTCAGAGAGTATATAAAAGGATCTTCAAGAGCTAAATAGAAAAAAATTGTACCAAACTGGATTAACTGTGGGTTCTCAAGTGAGGGCAAACCCAGAACACCTGCCACCAGTTAAAGACTGTGACCTACAGTCATTGTAACAAATTGCATAAGACTGAATTGGCAGAATTCCATGTCACACCTCACTTAGGACTGCTACCAGGAAATTGCTAATGAAATAGCAAGAAAAAGTGAATCCAAGTTTCAAGTTGTAGCCCCCTTCTCCCAGTGTAAGATCCTTATTTTTTATTCCCACACGTGTGTGATATTTTGGATTCAGAGGTTCAAATTTTGATCTGTTTATTAGCATTCCCTTAGGATAAATATGAAAATCTCTTGCCTCATAAAGTTTTAAACATATGATCCCCTGGGGAGTGGGAGAATGAGGAGAGTAGGCAGGGAGCAAAGCTGTAATGGGGAAAGGAGTTTGAAGTCACATTCCCACAGACTTTGCAGTTTTAAAACAATTGGCTTCAAGTTCTGAACTCTTTCCTTTGCCTCAGCTTCCTTTTCATGTCAGTAAACCCCAATCAGTTTTCGTGAGTGGTCAAAGGTCAACTTAGCATCATTTATTCCGTGCCTAAAGAATCTTTCTTTGCATTTTCTTGGTGAGAGCATCATAGACTTTAATGTTTCGGTAAACAGAGGAGATCAACAGCCATGCAGACTCCCTGGGGATTTAGTGATGCACAAGCTATAGCATGAAACATCTTAAATAAATCATATTCGCTGTGTTTCCTATTTGTGTAATGCAGGAAGTGCTGTTTCCAAGGGCCCCCGTGCTCTCAGAGATAAGGAAGGTTCTGCACAGTTCAGAGTTTTTAGATAGACCATTGGAATTTTGTGTGAGATACAGAACATGTAGCCCTAGACAGAACAGACAGGAAGCTGTCCTCAGGGTGTCATCACCCGCTGAAACTGTTTATCAAGACCTGGGGAAACTTAGATAGTTAAGATTCCTCTGTGGCCTTGATATAGGCTGTTGTGTGTATGTATAGATAAACTTGTATCTGAGCACACATCTAGCTAGTGCTGTGAGATTTCGTTCATGGAAGCAATGTACATAGTAAATGGAGAGGATCAAACTGTGTTCGGTAGGTCTGCATGAGAAAACAGGTTTAGATTTGACAGCCCAGAGTCTGGTTAGAGGATCAAATGAATCAATAGATAAATTATTAATCGTCTTTCTTTATGTGACTTGAAACACATTCCCACCCTGAAGCAAGGTAGGATATAAGCAATAAGGTAAAGCATGATAAGAATTGGGATATCTGCATTCTGGAAGCTTTTATTTGTTTAGAGGGTTATTGTGTGCGGATGTAGGCAGGTGCAGGTTTGGGAGCAATGTGGGGGGTGGGTGTAAATATCTACATTATGAAAAGATGACATGAATAGTCTCAAACAGGGGAGAGGCAGAAACATTATAGTGCTTCTGCTGTAATGTTCAATAGAAACAGAAACAGAAAACAAAAGTTAAATACATCGTAAAGCAGGCAATGATGACTGCAGTACAGAAATTGTGTGTCTGTTAACATGGCTGGCAGGAAACATAAAGAAGTGGAGGCAGTTATATTCTGTAACTTCCTACCATAGCTGTGGCATACAACCATTGTAACAGTGGGCAATGGAATCCCTGCTTTCCTTTGAATTGCTTTGGAACATACGTCAGATGTATTGTGATGTTGGGAAATTACTTAAAATGAAGGAATGCCTGGAAAGCAGGCTGATTTTCTTACTCCCAGAACCTGTTCATATTGGGAACATCTGCACATTTCCCTCAGCCGCACATTCTCCCCCGTATATTTCTGTTCCCCAAACACTTTTGGGAGGTTCCTAAAGGAAGTTTTTAAACGTCTGACTTTAGACTCTGGGTCTGTGGGATTTCACTTGTCATCACAAACACATGCTCACTCCCACAGCCTGTAGGGATCCTACCGAGCAAGGTCATTCTTCTGTTCTTTAAAAGTATCAGATAAACATCACTGAAAATTCTGCCAATTGAATATAACCATTGCTCATATTAAATCTATAGGCATAGCATATGGTTTCTTTCCTTTTCTCACACATGTCCTGTCCTTACGGTATAATCTATACCTTAAAGATAGAAGCATGACAATTTCTCATGATTTCCACCACTGTCATCCTAGACCAAAGCACCATCATTTCTTTCCTGAACAGCTGTAATGGCTCCTGATCGGCCTCCCTGCTTCTGTGTTTGCCTAAAGCACATTGTCTATAGAAAAGCCAGAAGGATCTTCTTTTAACATCTTGTTATTAACTGAAAGCAAGTAAGTATCTTGAAAGGATGGATTGAAATTGGAGGCATTGACATGGATTCGTGATTTCTAAAATGTGTATGTGTTTGTGCATGTATCTGTATCCATATGCATGTATGGATATGGACACACATATGTCCCAGCTCTATCTGCTGAAAGAACATAGAAGACATGCTTAGTGACAAAATGACCATACCTAGCACTCAGATCTTGACTTCTGACATCATTCCCCATGAAAAGGAATAAGAACTTCTCAGCAAAATGATTCTTTCCAGGGCCGAGATAATGGAAGTGCCATAAAATACTGAAAAATCCTTTTATGGAAAAAATCAAAGAAATACCTCCCTCCAAAAAATGATGGGAAGGTGTCACAAGGACACAGGCAACAGCTTGAAGGAGCTCCCACTGAACAATTTGAGAAATAAAAGAATTAAGGGCAGTAATTAATCATAAAGTATTAAAAAATAGGAATCCACAAGTTCACACCAAAAATAAATAATGGAATAGAGAACAAAGAAGGAGAGAAGGCTTTTCTTTACAATAGAAGGCTATCAATGTGGAGGGAGTACTGATGGAAAATCATCATTTTTCAAACATTCCAGTAAAGACGAATTTGGGCAAGGATCAATAAAAGATACTAAATCTAGGAAGTCAATTTTGCTAAGAATCAGGATATTTGCATGATTGCTTATTGACAGCAAGGAGAAAATAGTGACTATGCAGTGGATGAACAAGACAGCACCTTGACTGGGTGATTACAATCAACAGCACAAGTGAGGGGCCAGGTGTGCGTTGTGTGCCTCCCAATGGGATACCTGAAATGAGCAAACATCGGTTTTGTGCTATTCCTGCCAACAATGCATCACCTGAATCTAATCATGAGGAAACATTAGACAAGCCCAAAATGGGGATCATTCTTTAGAAAGGGGTTGGGGCAAGGGTGGAGACACGAGGGAGGATGCTGCATGCTTCAAGGCTGTGAATAGTCATAAAAGCAAAAAAAAAAAAAGGCTGATTAATTGTTCCAGATTAGAAGACACTAAAGACTAAAGAGACATGAAAACTAAATGCAATATAGATCATAGACTGGATCCTATACTAGTAGAGAAAAAAAAAAGTTATAAAAGGCATTATTGGCCAGGCATGGTGGCTCATGCCTGTAATCCTAGCACTCTGGGAGGCTGAGGAGGGAGAATCACTTGAGGCCAGGAGTTGGAGAACAGCCTGAGCAAGAGCAAGACCCAATCTCTACAAAAAACAGAAAAGTTAGCCAAGTGTGGTGGTGCATGCCTGTAGTCCTAGCTGCTTGGGAGGCTGAGGCAGGAGGATCACTCAAGCCCAGGAGTTTGAGGTTGCAGTGAGCTATGATGACACCACTGCACTTTAGCCAAAGAGAGAGAGCAAGATCCTATCTCAAAAAAAAAAAAAAAAAAAGCATTATTGACATACTTGATGAAATTGGAGTAGAGACGGTAGTTTAGATAAAAGTACTATATTAATGCTAAATTTTATTTAAGTTGATAACTATTCTATGGTTATGTAAGGTGTATTAATTAGGGTTCTCCAGAGAAATAGGACCAATAGAACATATGTACACATTGAAAAAGATTGATTATAAGGAATTGGCTCATGTGCTGATGGAGGCTGGCATGTCCCAAGATCTGCAAGGTCACTTGGCCGACTGGAGACCCAAGAGAGTCGATAGTTTAATTCCTTTCCAAGTCTGAAGGACTCAGAAGGAGGAGAGCGGATGGTGTGGTCCCAGTCTGAAGGCCAGCAGGCTCAAGACCCAGAAATAGCTGATGATTCAGTTTGAGTCTGAAGTCAGAAAAAAAGCCGCAGGAAGAATTCTTTCCTATTTGGGGGAAGGTCAGGGCTTTTTCTGTGATTGGACAAGGCCCACTCACTTTAGGGAAGACAGTCTGCTCTATTAAGTCAAATGATTTAAATGATAATTTCAAACAAAAACATCCTCACAGAAACACCCAGAATAATGTTTGAACAAATATCTGGGCACCCTGTGGCCCAATCATGTTGACACATAAAATCAGCCTCACGTAAGGCAATAGCCTTTTTATTAGGAAACACGTATTGAAATCTTTAGAGATTAAGAGCAAGCCATGTACAACTTACTTTCAAACGATGGAGATAAAAATGTTTTAGAGACACCGGAAATGATGATGCAAATTGGGCAAAATGTTAACAATAAATGAATCTGGGTAAAGGGGATAAAGATATTCTTTGTGGTCTTCTGCTAAGTTTTCTGTAAGTTTGAAAGTATTTTCAAATAAAATTTTTTTTAAAAAAACCTTTCGTTGTCCTGCTGCAAGTACTCCAACTGTTTCTCATCCACTAAGAATAAATCTGACTTTCTTCACCCAGCCTGCAGCACTGGGATGGACCGGCCTCTGCACATTTCTCATCTCAGCTGGTGCCACTCACCTCCCGACCTAGAACCCCACTCCCCCGGCACACTCTCTTCTCCCAGAGTAGGCCGAGTTCATTCCCAGCACAGAACTTTCACACTTGCACTCTCTGCCTCAGCGCTTTCCCCCAGGTCTTCACCTGGCCACTCATTCTCATTGCTCAGGTGTCTTGTCAAATGTCACATCCCCAGAGAGGGCCTCTGACTGAAAGAGCCCATCTTCAATCACGGTTTTCTCTTTTCACTTTCCTCTCTGAACTTATCATGTTGACTCCCTCCTTTACTTGTTTATTATACTCACTGGGAAACCAATTTCAGAAAGGCAAGCATCTCATCCACCCTGTTTACTGCTTCGCCAATATATCAAAGATTACTTGGCATATGGTAAGTCCTTAAGAGATATCTTTAATAAATGGATAAATGTTTCAGTGCCTATAGCTTCCAAACTTTTGAAACTAAAATACTTCATCTATTAGCTATTTGGCCTTCCTTCATATATTCACATATGAGTTTTCCCAGTTTGTGGCAAGAATTTTAATGATAAACATTATAATGTTGTAGGTGAGCATCAAATACAGAGCATTATTACAGAGAAGTTAAAAGAGGTACTGATTAATGAAAAGCAAATTTTTTCAAGTAATTCTGACAGTCTGAGAATTGAACTAGACTGACCCAGTTGATGTCAAAAAGCTGATAGACATAATAATAAGAAGAAAATCTTTTTGGAAACAGGTCCTTGCATTCCAAATATCTAGTGCAATATCTGGAAAATAGTAAAGGATTCACAGATGTTTAACAAATACAAGAAATAACCTATCGATAGTTCATAAGCAGGTCACACAAGGGAAAGTAAAGTGAAAGGAGATGGCTAGTTTTGTACCTTCAAATATAAAAATATTAAATAGATTATCTTTTTTAACCAAAAAATTGAGCTCTTGTTAGTCAGAGGTAATGTTTCCCCAATGGCATAAGAACAACATTAGGAATAAGAGTAACAGTACCTGCCTCAAGAAAGTTACCACCCTTTTTAGTTTTGTTTTTTGGTTTTTTTGCACCTCTGGTTCAACTGATGAATCATACTGCCCAGCAAGCCATATGTTGCTGCAGAAAGCATTCACTCCCTGCATTCACTAGGGATGAGAGCCAAGTAAATATAATAAACAACTTTTAATCCATCAAAAACAAGAATGAAATTCCATTTGAAGCAAGATTTGATCAGCAGGCTGTAAGTCATTTTGGTGTTGAAAGCTTACACTCTCCCATGATGTGATAGCCTGATTTATACTTCCATACTCCTTCACAACATTGCAGCTGTTATGTCATGGAAAGTTGCTCTCACCACTGTTACAAAAACATCGATAATTTTTCAAGTTTAGTGTATTTACATAAAACTACAGTCTCTGGAAGGTCCTCCTTGGATTCCATTTCTTGCATGTTGGCCTCCCCCGTTTCCAACCCTCAGGCATGGATTCTACCTCCACGGCAAGGACAGTGTTTGGTTAAGTATAACTGAGCTATTTTATAATTAACTTTAAAACTTGAAATTAACATTGGAGCATAGTCTTGTGAATGTACAAATGTGACTCTTGACCTCTTTACTAATAGAAAACCAGTTTTACCACTAACATGTCCTAGGCTTAAGAGATAATGAAATTATCAACCCAATATTTTTCCTTTGTTCTTTTTTTAATTGCAGCATAATTTGTATAGGGTAAAATTCACCTTTTTAATGTGCTACTCTATGAGTTGGGCAAATGCTTGCAGTTGTGTAACCAACACCACAAACAAGATACACAATAGTTCTATCACCCTCCCAAAAACTCCCTCATGACTCTTTGTATAATAGTTAACTCTTCCATCCGTCTCCAGCCCATAGCAACCTTTAATCAACCAAATCTTTGTATATGAACATGTTCATTATACCACACTCTTTTGCTCTAATAAAATAAGACTTAAATAGAATTCGAGGATCAAAATGAAATTTCATCTGCAGAAAGGGAGGAAAACAAGTTAATACTGATACCGTTACATTTCTTATTTTTAATTTTCTTTTCTGTATTATGTGACCAATTTGTAGAACTCTTATTTAATAAAAAAACATGATGGTATATGTTATCATAGACATGCAAAAAAAAATCACTTTGCTCTCCATGGTGAGCAAATGTCATTTCTATAACAGTATCTTAATCATTAATTAGCTTATATTAACCTTCCGAAGTGATTAATAATAATTAAACCCTCCTCCTAACCGGAGATGTGAAAATGTTCTCAATTTGAATCCTGACTAATTGCTAGTAGCTGCCTAGAGTTCCAGGTTACAAAGAATTCTGAGGCTTAACAGGAAATATTATTAATATCCAACATTTAAGTTTTAGAAATTATTAAGCATTGAATATGTATTGTCTTATTTAATTCTAACTACAAATCCAAGAAAATGTTGCTACAGTTATCCTCATGCTGTGGGAAGGGAAACTGAGTTTTAAAGAGATTACATAACTTATTCAAGGCCAAACAGGTGAGAAGTGATGAAGCTGGGATTTGACCCCACATAGCCAGCCAGCGGTGGGTCGGTATCTACTTTACCACACCACACTCAAGCAATCAATCACATAATGTGGGAAGTGAGAATCTAAATTTTGAATCTGGGCTAAAATCTGAATCATGTGTTAAGTAGTAAATGGGGAGAGGCCACAGAGCAAAAAGAGCCTTTTGGGCAAAAGGCAGAGCTAATATAAAGGCCTAGCTGGAGGGAGAACAGGGCACATCGGAGGACCCTGGGTGCTGTGTGCCTGGAGCCCAGAGGCCCAGGAAGAACAGAGCAGGCAGAGACAGGCCTCTGCACCAGGGCACTGACGCCATGTGAAGGACTTTGATCTTTTTCTTAAGGGCATTGAGAAGTTCCCGCATAGCTGGAAGCTGACTGGGGACACAATTGGATCTAGGCTTCCAAAAGATCACTCTGCTTGTTGGCATTTGGAAGGCTTATTCACAAGGGTAAGGGAGGTGGGAGAAGAGCAGGTAGAAGGCCATTGCAAGCAATCCTGCTGACGGAGAGTGGTTGTATTAGCCATGGCTGTTTGGATTCTATAAACTGCTGCCATATTCTCACATCTGGGGCCATGCTGACCCTCCCAGGCTTAGCTAATTTCTAGAAATAGCTAACCATGCCCTGTAAGCATGCCTTTCATATGCAAACCAGCCAATGCAGAACCCACTCCACCACCTGCTTCCTGTGCAAGTTCCTGTACTCCAGGTCACTGTCCACCTGCATTAATTATCCCAAGGCCCAGTAGAAACAGCCCCTATGCCCCTGAGCCCGCTGAAATTATTCAAACTAGTCAATCCTAAACGTGCTTACCCTGGCTTCCCCATTCCTTCCCACAGAAACCACAATCGGGACTCTTGCCTATGTTCCCCATCACTCGCTCAGCCTCCTGACCAATCTCGGTGCTTCCCCGTGTGGCCCCGTGGCGTGGTGTGCCCTCTCCTCTTAGGATCTGTAACTGTAACAAACTGTCTTTTCAATGATAGTCATCTCCTGATCTGTTGGCCTCATCATACCTGAATAATAATAAAACCTACATTTAGAGAGGGCACCCCTGAGGGATGTTGGGGGCACAACTGGTAGGACATGGTGACTGAGTATGGGGCAATGAGGGAGAGTCGGTGTCAAGGAGGACATCTAGGCCTCCGGTCTGCAAGCAGAGAGAAATAACAGCAATTGCTAGGAGAGCACTTGCCATGTTCCAGGCGCTATTCTGAACACTTTATCTACCAAACTCATCCAACCTTCTTTAAAATCCTGGTTTTTATCCCCCTATCACACAGGTTGAAGCAGATACAGAGAAGTTAGGTAATCTGCTGTGGCAGAAACTAGCTAACTGTTCATCCATCCACCTCTTTCGCTTCCTGAAGGCAGCTCGGCAGCATGTCCCAGCCTCCCCTGAGCTTATGTGTGGCCAAGAGACGAAGTTCTGGCTACTAGAACATGGAAAACAATGATGTGTGGCACGTCGGGCCTGGGTTATAAAAACCTCCCACGTGCCATCCTGTGGACTGTAGGTTGACAAATGAACTCTGGAAGTCCCCTGTCGAAGATAGCGGAGCCATAAAATGGATGGAATGTGGGTCCCAGAATTAAGGAAGAGCAGATTCCTTCTATAAAATATCAGATAGTAAATATTTTAGGCTTTGAGAGCTGAGAGGTGGAATTGAGGATATTATGCAGACACTTCTATTACCATTTAAAATGTGGTCACGCAAAAACGTAAAAAACATTCTTAGCTCATTAGTCTTACGAAACACATGCAGCTGGCCAAATCCAGCCCATGGGCCTTTGTTTATCAAGTCCTGTCCTAAGTCGTCACTGAAAGGAAAGTCATATGATGATCTAGAAAACTTTTCACGAGTGGATAGTAGACTGCGGTGCACCCAGCTGCTGGAAGGCTGGGGCTATTTGTCCCAGCAGTGAGCCTCCCTAGGTGCCCCAAGGCCACAGAGCTAGGAATTGGCAAAGCTCAGTTCTGAATCTTTGTAGTCTGGTTCCTGAGCCTCTATTCTCTGATGCTACGCGGTGTAGTGTCCTCCTGAGAAAGAAGGCCAAGTGTGATTACTGGCCAAGTGTGATTACTTCCCACCAACGGGGTGGGAAGCCACTGAGGAGGCCCAAGCGTTTCATATTGCCATGCCTGTTCTAGTCTTGAGTTAAAAGAAAGTACACAGAGACAAGCAACAAGAGTTCTACTTAAATATCCAATTTTAGTAAAAAGAGTTCTCATTCAGCAGTGTCAAGGATGATGTAGTATAACCGTTCTTTCGAGGGGTACAGATAACTGTAGGACTGTTTGGCATCTTATAAATAGCCCCAAGTGCCGTTTCTTCTAGCTGCAACTCTACCTGTTACCTTATCAGGTATGTCCCCAAATGTAGAGCCCTGTAAATCGGGAAGCATGCAGCATTCTGATGGAAGTAGGTGGAATGGAGAGATGCGTAAGGCCTGGCTCTGGATCATCCCATACTTTCCAAGATCTCCATTCCTTAAAGATTTTTGACGACTTTGAACGACTGAGGAAACAGCAAAAGATTTATTGTTGGAACTTTACAAAAAACGAGGATTGGCTAATACAGATTGTCCAGACTGTGTCCAAGTTCAAAATGTTGGATGGCATATAGGGTACAGTGCAGGTTTTCTTGGCAAAAATTTGGAAAGAAATAAATTGGCATTCGAAAATACTATTTCTGCTTATTCTTGTCATCCTTCCCCACCCTGCAGGATTTGTTTACATTGATGTTTATAGTTACTGGTTGGCCTCAAAATAGATATTTTAACTCTGAGATCTTGCTCATGGTTAAAGAATGTGAAAAGAAGGTTTCTGCGGTGATGTTTTCATTTTGAAATTAGGGGTGCAGTTGATTAATCTCTCCTACCCATCTCATGAAACAGAGGATGATTGATTAATGTGGAAGCAAAAGTTGTTAGAAAACAGTTAAAAGTATTCACTTTGGAATTTTCCTTACATGTTTTTGCTTTTGTTTTTTATTTTTATTTTATTTTATTTTTTTGTTCAGGAAGGTAGGACAAAGGTTATTTTTATTTACAACATTTATTTATTCCAGACCCAAAGCTATAAAGAGAAACAAATTATATATATATATATATATATATATATATATATACACATATGACACATAATACTTTAAATATTTTAACAAAAATTTTTTTAATGTACTTACATCTTTATCATCTTTTGGTATAGAGCAGTACACCATCTTTCCTTTGAGCATTGGTCTGTGATTGAAGATCCAGTCAAGTAGTTTAAACACAAGCCAACCATAACACATTGCTTAAATTCCAATTTCATTTGTGGGCAAGGAGGAATGAGAATTTAAAGACATTCAAGAATCAATGGGGGGGTGTAGGATCTTTTTTAATTTTTATTTTGTTTTTCTAGTTGCCCACACATAATTCAATTGCCACTTTAATGACTCATCCTTATTAAATCTTTCCAAAATATCTTACTTAGTAGTCATAGATATAACACACTCCTTTTGCACTCTTGTTTCATAGATTTATGTGAAATTCAAATTATATAATTATAATAATCCACAAAACCTGCATAAATTGGTATGGATATAAATTCAACTGCATATAATTCAACTGGTGACAGGAAAAATGCACAGCTGAATCAAGAGCAGCCTTAAACATTTAGCTTGGTTTATCAAGGGAATGAAGAAATGCAATTCCTCGTAGGAGCCTAACCAGTTGAGGTCAATTTGAAGATCTTTGAATGTGTACGTCAAGTGATGTTTGCATGTTTTACGAATCCTCTATGTTACTATAACTAAATAAACATGGTAATGGTGAGACTGCCTGGGATACAATGGTGTAATGGAAGCAGTAGTGATTCTGACGTACTTGGAGTAAACACGATCATCTTAGTAGTAGTGGCAACACAGTAGCAACAAAAGCAAGTATTGTCATCATTATTTTTAAATTGACTTAAATAGTAGTAATCTTAACACACTATGGATGTATTTATGTGTCAGCAACGGTATTCATGGTATGCTTATAGAAACTGTCAAATGCTTTCAAATATTTTTGCAGACATAAAACTCAAAATCTTTAATTCTGTGGTATTGAGAATGAACTTTCTAGAATAAATAAATACATTTCTGTCTGATGAATTTCTATTCATCTTTATCTATTTCCCCTAGCTTTAGACAGACCAGTGGTTCTCAACTGGAGCAGTGTCTCACACACACACATCCCCCCAGGGAATTTTGGAAATGTATGGAGGCTTTTTGATTTGTGCTCTGATTGCTGGGTGCCACTGGCATTTAGTGGAAGGGGTTCTCCAATGCTGAAATTCCAGCAATGTGCAGGACAGTTTTATATAACTCGAATGTCCACCCAGAAGAAATACTCACAAAAGTGAAAATTCCCCCTCTCACTTTCTCAGATCTATTGTCTCACCAGCACCATCCAATGGAAATTCAATGTGGGCCACATACACATTATAAATTTTCTGGTACCAACATAAAAAAAGAAACATGGGAAAATTAATTTTAATAACATTTTTATTGAAATTAATATTTCTAATATAATATCATTTCAACATGTTATCACAATGAAAAAATTATTAGTTTGACATGCTCCCTGTGCTATATTTTCAAAATGCGGCATATATTTCAAATTTACAGCACATTTCAACTTGGACTAGACACATTTCCAGTGCTCTGTAGCCCCGTGTGGTGATGGCTCTTAGAATGGACAGTGTAGTCTACCTCAAAGCCCTCTGACATGGCTAGACCACAAATCCTGCCCTATCACTCTCCTACTTGAAACATTTGCTGCATGTGATTGGCATATTAGGGTTAGGGAATGAACCGGGAGTTTAACTTTCTTTTCTGTCTGGCTGTGTTCTTTGTGTAGACACTTTCTTTCTCTGACAGGAACCCCAGATATCAGAATGGCATGATTACCAAGATCCTACCTGAAATTCCTAACAGGTCTGAACTACGACCTTCCTGGGAAACCTGGGTAAGGTTATTCTTGGGGTAAGGAATTAAGGGAGGCAAAACCAGGGACTTAAATTTATTTGGTCCTTAATATAAAAGGGAAATGGGGTTACCTTTTTGCAATTTAAGTTTATTCTGGAAAATATTAATGAAGCAGTGTTCATATTTGGGGCACTATACGATTTGGAGGAATTTGATACTGTCCTGTGCTGCTCAATGTATAACTTCTGTTAAACCGGACTTGACAGTGTGATTGGGCTTGAGTTAAGTTGGAAAATATACCATGGTCCACACCTTCTCGAATAGGTTTCCGTATGAATATGAAGCCTAATGTCTTAAGATATCCATTGTGTGTAACAACTCAACTTCTCTCCTATGCATGAGGATGGTACTAGTTATGTATCCTCCTTAGGAGATTCGAGGAAATAGCCGCTCAAGCCATTTCTGATGAGCTGAATTCTCTCTGGGAAAGGCTGCATGTTCTAATTTTTGATCTAAGATGTCGTTGCTTTACTTAATTTCTTTGTCTAGTTTGTTTCCATTGAATATCATTTGAATTATAATCTTGCGGGTTCCATGAGTATAACAGAGAGTCACATAAGGCGTTTTGGGGAAAAGAGTGCATCCTTGGTGATGGCAGGTTTTCTCCAAAGAGAGAAAAATTCACAGTGTGGTTGTGAACAAGTTTGGCTACATAGACCAATAAATGCTGGCCAGGAGAGGACTTTTCCTCCAGGCCCCTCACTTAAAGAGTCAGCATGGCAGCTCAAAGGGAGGGACTACCCCCATCCCCCGCCCCATTTCTTCCCTTCCTCTGCCTCCTTCATTACTGTGGGAGAAGAAATGCAAGAGTTATACAATGACTACAAGACAAAACTTGTAAGTTGACCCTGTTCTTCTTCTTTCCGCTTACTTACATGTGGACAACAGAAAAGCACGACGGAACTTCCAAGATGAGGGGCAGACAGTTCTCTCAACAGACTTCCACTTCCTGGGCAGAGGCAGTGGGCTGAGTGAGCGCCTCTCGGAGCCGGGTCCCATCTCGCTCCTCTCGGGCCTGCAGAGGAGTGTATGGATTTAGACTAAGGCAGAGTGGGGAGAACTCACATCAGTGCCACATCCTAGCTTTTAACAGAGATTGCCAGCAGGAGGAGGAAGAGCTGCCTGTCAAGAGCTTGTCTGCCTCTTCCTAAAAGCGTGCTTGGGCTGTTACTGCTTGAGTGAGTAGCAAGGTCCAAAACTCAACTGAAAGAGGAACAACCGGTAGGATCACATCACCAGAATCCTTAATCGGATATTAGATGGTAAGCACTGAACACAAGTTCTGCAATGGCGGATTTTTTGTTTTTGTTTTGTTTTGTTCTATTGTCATTGTTGTTGTTCATTGGTATACCCCAGCACCAAAAACAGAGCTGGCACGTGATGGGAGCTCACTGCCTGTCAAACGAATAAATGCCTGCACAGGTACATGGTGAAACATGAGTTCCAGGGAAGAGTGCGGCCTCCAGAGGTGGCTGTCCAATTCAGGAGCCACTAGCCACATGTGGCTACTGAAATTTAAATTAAACACAATAAAAAGTATACTTTCTCAGTTGCACTCACCATATTTCAAGTGCTCAATAGCTGCACATAGCTAGAGGCTATTACATTGAAAATTGCACATATAGAACATTTTTATCATTTCCAAAAGCTCTTTTGGACTGTGCTGCTTTAGAGTCTAACTGCCTCTTCTACTGACTAGCTGAGAAAACTTAAGCAAATTAGTTCCCTCAGTTTCGTGACTATTAAATGAGTGAATAGATGAAAGCACTTAAACCAGGGCTAGCACACAACACTATCATTAGCTAAAAATGATTTTGTGTAGGGATGCTGGCCGGATAAAAGGGGCCGGGTCCCTGGATCCATATACCGTGTGTGTGTATATAGTTTTTTCCTACATGGTACAACAATAAAACACTGACTCAAGGACAGCAATTTTGAGTCTGCAAAGTCTAACGCTACTGCCTACCCTCAAATCATGACAAAGAATATTCCTAGAATTGCACACTGGTGTCTTATAATCATACATGAAACTAAAGACAGATTGTCCCTAAGAGAAGAGGTGCTCAAGGCAATGATTCCCATGGCCCTTGTCGTGCCCAGAGCTGGGAACTTTGTTGTAAATGGGCAATAACCATGAGGATACAGATTTCCATCAGCTTTTATTGGAAGATCAAGTGCTCAGAGTAGAGCTGTAGCCCCCACTGCCATGCTGTCTGTTGATAAACACAAACAGGCAACACATTTATTTATCTCAAACTTTGTTCCCATTGAAGAAGTCCCACTGGACCTTTTAAAATTTTTCTCTCTTAATTATCTACAAAACTGCTTGAACTTTTCCTTTTGCCTTGGGAGATATGACCTGATCACTGATGTCATTCTATGATGGACAAGTTTCATTTTAGAATATTTCATTTATGAACATAATTTTTAATGAATTAATAAAGTGTATCATCCTTAATAATGCTATTCTTATTTTGCTTAAATGAAATTTTATTCACATCAAGCCATATTTATTAAACTTGTATTTCAAGTTTAAACTTGTATTTGATAACAAAGCTTAGAATCTACTTGAAGTATAAAACACTTCCAAATCTGAAATACAATTTAGGTACTCAGTGAACAGAGAGGAAAACTGTTCCTTTGATTCATTTTGATGATCAACATGTTTTTCTGGAGGTGACCCTACTTGTTGCTAAGCAATGGGTATGTATGCATAAAATGATCCAGAGTTCTCTAGAAGAGCAAGGGTTGGCACCTTTTCCTTGTACATCTTTAGGTACTTTTTAATGCCAAATAGAAAAATTTTTGTCATTTTTTCTGTTCTTCAGTACCACTGCATGGCCAAGCCTGGTTTATTACTGCATATAGAGTCTGCACATAGGTATATGTTTCTCTATGTTTGGAAATTAATGGGACCTTATTATGCTCTATGTGATGTCAAACAGCTTCTGGGAAGACAACCATATTTAGTAACATATTCTGAACTAATAATAACCTTAATTATCCAGAGCAGAAATGGGCTTTTTGTTTCTTGTATTCTGAGCTCATGCAATCCTAGCAACTTTCATTGTAAATTGTTGTAATTGTGATTCTGATCTCAATGAGAGGAGCATAAATAATCAGAAATTTTAAGTTAAACCTGGACAGAGGTAGGAGATCTCAGTTTTAGCCTTGGTTCCACAGTAAACCACCTTTTCTCCTTGAAAACTTCACCTAACTTCTCTGGACCATAGGCTTTGGAAGAGACATTTGTAAATGCCAGGTTCATTTAATAATTTCTAATTCATTCTTTAATAATAAAGATGCCATTACACTACTGTGGAAATACCATAGATAATTCCACAAATAGTGTTGGGTTTTTTTTTTCCTCAAAAAAATGATGTTCTTAAGGTTTTGCTTTCTAAAATTATCTCAGAGAACTTAAGAAAATCCGGTTTTCAAAAATATCCAAAATTATGTATCATTAGGGCTCAGCATACGAGATGTGTTGTCATCTGAAGTACATCTCTGCTGGCTCCCATGTTCCTTGTCCATCATTGGAAATTCTCAAACTTCCTGTCTACCCCTTCATACACCCCGAGGGAGTTCATCCAATTTAGTACTCTCAGCTCTGACTAAGTGACAAGGACTGATAAACCAATCTCCAGTCCAGCCCGTTCTTGTTTGAGCTTGAATTCATTCTGTATTGCTAAGGGGAGCTCATTTCTCTACCTGCATCTCTCTTTTGTTGGCTGATGACATTACCATCATTCCACTGCCCAGGTTAAAACCTCATCATCTTTCACTCCCCCATGTCCTTCATCTCCAACACTAAATCCCTATATTACCAATTCTTCTTCGTTAAGCAAAACCGTCCCTTATTTCTTCAGGTCCTCAATATCTATTTGGATTGTTGCTGCCTTATTTCCATGGACTGACATCACTTCATAATTCTCCTAATTGGTCTCTCTGCCTCCATTCTCTCTCCCTCAAATCTCTCCCCTGCTGTCACAGTGGGTTTTCCCCAAAATAGTAATAATTAGAATAACAACAATAGCAAGGCCACTTTCTTGTTTCAGTTCTTCCCTGGCTCTCCACTGCTTAGGGCCAGATCTGTAGACTGGATTAGGAAATCAAACTTTAATATGCCTTTCTAGCTTAGCCATGCACCACCGTGCCATATACCCAGGAAGCCAGCTACCTCTCGCTTTTTACACATCGATTGTTACACATCCCTGATCAGCTAACACGCACTTTCCTGCTTCCTTTTTATATGCTTTCTCCACCAAATATAAATGGCATGAAGGCAAAGACTTTATCTGGTTTTTTTTCAGTATTGTACACCTAGCTCTCAGAACAGTGTTCCAATGTAGTTGATGAAAAATTATGTTGAATGAATTCATCAATATATTGTTTCGAGGATCTGTTCCAAGGCTACTTTGGTGATGAAGCTTCTCTCTTCGCATTTTCAGCAGGAACACTGATCTCTCCTTTGGGATCACAAATTACACCAAATGTACAATTATTCTAGCTCTAACATCATATTATACACATTAACTAATATATATGTCTCTTCTATTTACTGGGGTTCCTTGATGGTAAGAATACTCTCTTATTTATTCTAAATGCCCATCATTATACTCGGTTCATAGCTAGACTCAAAGCCTGTTTTATGAATAATGAGTGAATAACATGAGTGATGAATTAGATAGAAGAGAAAACAAAGAGTGATTTGACTTGGCCTGGACTCTCTCTCTCTCTCTCTCTCTCTGTCTCTCTCTCTCTCACACACACACACATATCAATGAGAAATAACACTCACAAATCACCCTACATAATCCAAATGTTTCAAAGATTCTACTTGGTAAGACACAGATATTAGGCTGTCTGTGTTGACCTTTAATTCACCTGTGTAAAACATCCTTTAAAAAAGGCAGTCAGGCTCATAAAATAAAATAGAAAAGTTACAAATCCACCAATTTGAGATTTTTATAGTGGTAATACTGATGAATTTTGACATTTAATGAACTTCTTCTTATATTATTAAAAAGGTTCCACTCTTTACAATAAAAAAGTGCAATTTGTGGACATCTAATGGTATATTTCAGCTGGTTTTTGACTTCAGTCATCTCAGCAAAAATAAAGAGGTTTCCCAAGTGGAATTTCAGAACGTATGCATACTGAGAGAGAGGCAGAGAGAAAATGATAATTTGCTTTATTCATGACTCTGTTCAGACACAATATATGCTGCCCAGGACCATGCTTAGGTTTGGATGAGTCCATATCTAAAGCCCACACCTTGGTGACCACTTTCTGTTCTGGTCAGATGTCCTATGGAAGCAACGACTGTCTTCTTTCTTGTTAAAAGCATTCACACCCAGCATACCTCAGGACAGGCAGAAACTAGCAATTGAAAGTACAAATGGTATGTCAGTAGTACCACAGTTTCTTTAAAAACAAAGCTGGGAAATTAAAATGTAAAAAAACACATAAGAACTAGACACCTCAAGCATGTAACTGTATATTTATTTCTCTTTTTAAAGAACACTCCTTAATGTAATTCAGTATACAAACTTGGTTTCACAGAATTATAATCCACTATATAGCACAAAGATAACCCAGATTGTGTGTGTGCGCACACACGTACGTGCATGTACACATGTCGTACTCCCTCTCTTCCGCTCTTCTGGACCTACAAAGGCTCTTTCCACCTTCAACACTAACCAAAAGCCATTCTGAATGATATGTACAACAGACGTCATCCTGCCACGAGTTCTTTGCCCTTGAAAGATTCTTTTCCCCATTCCCCCTGAGAGAGCCAGGAGTGTGACACTCTTCCCCTATTCAAAAGGGTAAGGTGACTTCCCCTAATGCTGATGTTAACCCTGTTACCACGTGGATTGGCTGACAGGAAGAGCTGGGGAGCAGGTCTCCAGCCCCCTTCCCCGCTTCCACACCCAACCTTCAGAGTCCAAGTGCGACCCTCTGTGTAGCCTTAGTTCCAGTGACCATCCTGTGCAGCAAGAACCAAGGAGACTTATAAGCCCAGGTCTTCTCCACGGCAGCGCACAGCACTGCCTGCCAAGCCACCGGGCCAGCCGATAACCAAGCTCTACACAGTCCCATGTGCTTTGTCACTTTAATTTTTAAAGACACCCTAGCATAGGTCTGTGGCAACCTAGTGTCCAACTGAGTTACATAAAATTGTACCAGTGATGCACTTGTACATATTTACATGGGGCGGAATGTTTTCCCATATTTTTAGATGCGTATATAGATCAACATGTTCACATAAGACCAAATACTTTTAATATTATTTATAACTGATTTATAAAGCTTTGAAAAAACTCACAATAGCACATTGTTTTACTTTAATGCTTTACGGTACTATCAGTTTAAAATCACAATCAGCACTTAAGTTATAGTCAATCCAGCAAACAGGAGACAAAAAAAATATACAAGAGTTAAGAACTGACTGATACATCCTTTATCTTTTTTTCTTAACTAATGCATAAGTGCAGAATAAGATACTCTAGTTTAAATATCTCGTTTACAATGTACATTTTTGTTCTAGGTACGCAACAGTAAATCCCATGCTTCACATAGAAAAGCAATCCACAACATTAAGAAAAAATGTACAATTTATGAAACAAAGTAAATAAATATTAGTATTACAGAATCAGAGCTGTACATAAAAGCTGTTCAGTTTTAATCATATAAAAATATGTTTTAGTGCAACCTCACATATATATTGATGCTGTTTTGCTTTACATCATTTAGATCCAAGTGTCCAAAAAAGGAAAGAAATTACATTTATTACAAAGCAGATACACAAATTCTAAAATATGTACAAATTACTGCTAAAAAATGCTTATAAGAATATAAGCAAAGTAAAGAAAAGGCACAAACATCTGTACAATTTTAAAAGTACCAGACCCAATAGGTTAATTTCAAATTTTGTTTTGGTCAGGCTCATGATGACTTGTTAATTTACCTAATTCTTTTGATATAACAAAAGTATATATAATAGCAACTACTATAACTTAGGACAGGCATGCTATAAACTTGATTACCTCTATTTCTAGAAAAACAAAAACAGAAAAAAAAAATGGGAAAATGTGGAAATGAAAGTCTCCATGCATCTTAGATCAATGTAGTTGACTCTTCTCTGATGAAGGTTCACTGCCTTCCTCTGTGCTTGAAGATAATTCCTTGCTGCTGTGAAAGTCTGACTGCTTGTCTTCCACACAACTCTTGCTGTAAAACGTGGAGTGAGCTAATGGAGTCTGTGATGTACCAAAATTGTCCTTTTCACCATCGTGCAAGTCCGGGTGGGTGGCTGAGGGACAGGGCTGCCCTGGCTCAGGTCCACTAAAGTGTCTAATGCTAACGTGTGCACTTCCCGAGGGTTTCTGGTGGGGCTCCGGCGCCCGCACTGCCTGATCCGCCCCGAGCAGAGCTGCCTCTTCTGTGGCAATCCGGAGAGAGGCAATGGCTTTCGTACAAGTCTGTATATTCTCCTCCTGCTCCCGCTCTGTCGCACTGAGGCTGTCTTCGGAAGTGCTCTGCTTCATCAGTAGCCGAGGGGAGGAGGGAGTGCTGGGCGGACCGGCTGACTGCAACGTGTGGGGAGCTCGCTTCTCATGCTGCTTGGAAAGCACGTACGGGTCCTTCTGGAAGGAAGTCCCTGAAGAGCCCATTTTCTCCTCAGAGCCCTCCATTGGCAGAGGCAATGTGGGTGGAGGGTGTAAACCAGAAAGGGCTGGCGGCATGGAGTGGACCATCTGGATCCCACCGACGGGCGCCATGGGGATGGGAGCTCGCACTTGCTGCTGGGAGTGGAGTGGAAGATGACTGAAGACATAGTCATTAGGACCCTCAGGGAAAAGGCTGGAGCCTTGATGTTCATAAGCACCTTCTTGGTCTCCATAGAGACTGAAGTAAGGAACCTGAGGTAATCCTCTTCTTAAATTCTGCACGGGGAAACAAAGAGAGCACAAAATTCAGATCCTGCCACTCCTCCTCCTAGGGCAAGCTACCTCATTCATTCGTTCGCTCACTCACAGCTTCACTACCTAGGTAGGATTCACTACCTAATCTTCTTATCAATTTTTCATTTTTCGAAATGAAAGAGATTTCTCTGTTGTCTTTTATAATCCTCGAATGAAGGTGTCGGCCTGTGAAAAGTTACTTTTGTTTTTTAAACAGCAAGGTGATAAAGCACTAGGTACAGAGACACATTTTAGCTCTGTTTTTTTTTTTTATAAGAGAGAAGGAAAAGAAAATAATGAGTAATTATCAGGAAAAGTTTATCGAGCAAAAAAATCACTAATAAACACTAATAGTACATATTTTTAATTTGAAAGGAAATGAAAAGATTACCATCTGTTTATGTGCTGGACAGATTTTCAATACTTTTCTGAAGTGTTGGTGAGTATAATTGGAGTGATAGGCCTGGAAATGGGCTTTTAAAAAAAGTTTTCCACAGAACAGATGACAATGTGGGGGGGACCCACAAAGTGGTTCCTCTAATGTGTAAGACGTTGGTCTAAGGGAATAAATTCCTGCTCAAACGATGTTCAATGCAGAAGACCAGCTTCATCAAATCACAAATCAAAGCCACTTAAATCTTGGATCAATACAGTTTATGTAAGGAAACTATCCTCAAGAGAAGTACTTAACATTAACTATTTCAGAAAGTTAACTTATATTCAACTACATAGTTGGGAACGAAAGATGATTTTGTCTATTGTTCTGTTTATATGATTATTTTCACTTAAATATCTCCTTGGCAATCAATGAATTAAGGATATTTAAGATTTGGGGCCAGAATTCCAGATTTCATGATCCCAGTCCTGAAAATGGAGAATTTATTTTCTGTACTGTTCCTATAGTGACTCAGATTGTCAGATTATCAGGTTTGAATGAGATTATCAGATTTTAATTACTGCGATTCATTCTTTTAATGGATTGTTATTTAAAAGGAAATCCGTTTTTTTTTTTTTTTTTTGAGAACTTAAGATAGATATAAACCTGGCCAGTATGGTAGTAGTCCAAGAGAGAGATTAAAAAAAAAAAAAGTTCAAATTCATTTCAAGGACATTTCAGTTCTACAACTCAAGGTATGCTCTATAAGGATTCATCCAGTTCTATTCAGATTGTCAGACTGGCTCAAGACCTATAAATTATGCATTATTTCTGCTACTCTCTGCCAAGCTTGGTCCTTACCCTGCTCTGGGCTACACTTTATTCAAGCTGGAAATATGGCTTATCCTGAAAGTGTGGGTGAAATGGTGTAATCGTTAACCCTATAATCACCCAGAAACTCATAAGCTATGAAAGGTAGGAATTTTACAGTATGAAAAAGAGTCATTTAAATCCTGCACATACACAAAATTCCTCTTGTGTTTGCTCTGGTTTAGAAAAAGGCATGTCTCCATCAAACACCAGTTCAGGTGGAAGACCTGTAATGCCTACGATAACAATCTTTGAAGATAAACACAGTTATCACAGATTCAAAATTTAAAATAAAATGCAGCGTGGTTATTTTCCCATTTTACATTCGGCTGCTATTACATGATGTCCGTTGTATATACCTAATCAGAATGGAGATCTGTGTGGGAACCAAGGGAGTAGGAGAGCAGAAGCCAAAGAGACAGATGTCCTTTTACATGAAGTTAATTGAGATCCCCGACTCCAGGCTGACACAGGGAGTGATCGATTGTCCTCTAAAACTACAATGCATTCAACATGTTCAAAACCCAATAAAAGCTTATTTGTTACTAATAAAAGTTCCAAATTCAGACCTTCACTGATCAGAAATGAAATGACTTTAACCCACAAAACTAAGCGTTCACGCAGAATTTCTACCACGTAGCCACTTCCGCTACTCCAAACCCCGCCAGGCATTTCCACACGTCCTCTCTCCTCCCGTTCACCCCTTCTGCACCCACCAAAGAAACTCCCAATAAGTCACCTCTACTTTGGTTTTTACTCCATTTGTAATCCTATGGTTTTGTATAATAATTTGGGCCTAAGGGTAATGTGGTGGACAAACCCTCATCCTGCTTAAATCTGAGTAAGAACAACCTTGTTATGTCAAAATGAATAATGAATTCAAGCATGGATTATGTTAGTTGTTATGTGCATAAATATATAGACATCTATACACATGTCTACGTCCCATGCACCAGATCTGTTACCCCACTCATCTTTTCGCATCTGATAAGACAAAGCGGAGAGCCTGCAGTGCTTCCTTTGGCTGGGAGGGATAGTGTCAGTGCACATGACAACAGAAATTCAGAGCAAAGGGAGTAGGACAAAGAGTAGAGACCAAGAAATCAAAATACACTTAAAGGAATGAAACTCCAAAGGTGTCATTCTGTCTATGCTAAGTGTCTGCTTTATTTACTTCTTAAAATCCTACACAAGCTGTAAGAGACATCAGGGTACACTGTGCCATGGAATGAGGCAGGACAGGTGCTTTTTTGTGGATTTGCATTAAACCTGCTGCTTAAATGTAACCCAGGATTGCTGCTGCTATTATCTCAATTTACAATGAAGGTTGTCATAGAAATCTCCTCTGTACATTCTCCCTTAGCTCTCCTGACTTCCTGTTTTCCTTGGGCCCAGCCTTTCGCTCAGCAAGTACACCTGGCGGTGGTAATGGCAAGAAAAACAGGTTCATGTCTGTGAATTATAAACATCAAAGTGTGTGCCATTCTCTCCTCTCCCCATTCCTGAACAGTTTCGCGTGTTCACTCACGGTGGACAAGGTAACGAGTGTATTAAAAATTAAAAGTTTTTGACAGTCAAGGCTTACAACTGAAGTGGAATCCTCACCTGGTGAGGAGTTATATAACTGACACCTAAAGGTCCCCATAAGTGTGTCTATGCAGTCATGCCTTTCCAAAGGCTTTACCTTTTTTACTCACATAAAGGTTTGGCTCATGTCTATAATTAGTTAAGCTCAGAAAACTTTCAGAAAGGCTTCACCTGTTCCCACTGGAAATGCAGTACTGCTCTGATGCAATATGCTTAGGGTAATGCCCCAGCCACGTTACTGACAATAGCATGTGATAAAAATGTCCTGCTATTTTCAATAACCAAGTTTACTCCTGCCCATGAGAGATACCCATGTTATGACAAATTTCACACTAGTGTGTTATCAAGAGGCTCCAATGTGCTTCAACTTATATATTAGAAAGAGAAAGCAGATAATACTTACAGGAGGCCCCAATACAATTGGCTCTGCTTGCAAATACTGCCCCATGGACAACGGTTGGTTATGGTATAAAGCCCTTCTGGGAGATGGCGCTCTTATGGTGGTCACGTATCTCCTCTCTCTTCGGGGAGAGAGGTCTCTTCTTGCTGTGATGTCTTTCCCTGGAGACACTGGCCTCCTTGGGGACAAATGCCTTCTTGGTGAAACATCTCTTTGGGACATCTCTCTTCTCAATGCAGCTTCTTTTCTTGGTGAAAGATGTCTCATGGGTGACAGATCTCTCCTAGGTGATAAATGTCTTCTGGGAGACAAATCTCCTTTGGGTATCAGATACCTCTTTGGTGAATTATCTCGACAGGGTGAAGAATCGTATCCTGGGGAGGAGTGGCGGCTGGAGGGTGAGAAGTCCCTCGGAGAGGAGCTGGGCTCTGAAGGCAGCATGCACTCCTCATCCATACAGCTAGGTATGTCCAACCTGTCTTTGTCTGGTTCCGAGTCTGTACTTTTGCTCTGGAATAGCCTCTGGTATTCTGTCATCTGGGTATCTTCACATGAGTCACTGGGTGTCATAAGCTGAGTAACCTGAATACTTGGTAATGTAACTAAATAGCTGATCAACGAAGAATGTCCCAGGGAACTATCTGAAGGAACCCCATGGGGTACGGCACCGACATTCACAGGCAAGGAGGAGAATCTAGGAGGCTGAGGACTGGTGCTTCTTGATCTTGTTTTTGGTGTTAGATCTCCCTGGTCATCAAAGTCATCATCATCTTCATCATCATCATCATTGTCATCTCCATCCTCACCATCTGATTCCTCCGCATCTGAGAACTGGTGATCAGTTGAAATGCTGGACATGCTATGCTTCTCAGCCGCTTTGTGCAAATCTTCCATATTTTCTGAAACAGTTGAATGGAGTTAATGGAGATCAAGATCCAAATGTCAAGGTTAGGAGCTTATTTAGGCCTTGTCTCTTTCTAAAAGCTTTCCCCAACCTTCCAGCCCTGAACTCCTATAACTCTCACAAGGCACTTAGCTGTGTGACCCTGCATTGGTTCTAATCTTTTTATGTATCTATGTGGTTTCATCGCCAACTTACAGTAAGGATGCCAGAATAGGATCTTATATCTCAGACATCACCCCATTCATATGGATAATGCTAATGATAATACTAGAGGAAAAAGAAAAGCAACCACCTGTATCTACAGGTTTAGGTATAAACTATAAGTGGTATATCTCAGGAGGTTTGGCCAACCCCCGGGTTCTCTACTGAGGTTAACAATGGATTTTGTTCTACTAGGTTTCCTCTTAACAGGAATAATAACGCATTCAAATGCTTTTCAGATTTTCCCAAAAGCTTCATAAAATTTAAATCACTATCACAAAGTAAGTACAATTATATTCCCTTCCTGGCTCTAGATAGAAATATTTTCATAGGAAGGCCTTTTATTCCCCAGAGTCAAAAGTGAAATGCACTTATTTCTTCTCAGTAGGTTTCAAGCAATCCGATGTGTCAGATTTATTTTCTATATTTAGTATTTAATAAAACAAAATGTGATCAGTTTTTAAAAATATCTAAACTTATTTTACCACCTCGGCCACATAAAGCTCAGTGTGCATAGTGAAGAGGTCAGTCAACTAGATTGTGATATACCTGCTTCCTCAGTTTCTGTGTCATCAACCGATGTCATTGAGACTCCCAATTCCAGGCATTTTTTCATGTGTGCTTTAGATTTCATATGCTTCGTTAGATTTCCTAGAAAACAAAGTCAAAAAAAAAAAAAAAAAGAGAGAGAGAGAGAGTGAGAGAAATTTATTGGTTACCAAAATGTGATGATTGCTCTAAAATTCAATGTGAAATGAACTAATTTCATTACATTCATGGCATAACATAGACTTGTTTATACCTACTATCCCTTGCTTCAACCTTAAGAAGAACAATCTGGTTTCTGAGGATATTAATCCCTGAGAGCTTTGGCCCAATCTCAGGTTTTCTTTACAGTAGAAGACCTGTGGAAGTCCAGAGTCACATCTTTCCAAGAGTAGGCTCCAATCAAGACAGGGGATCCCAGGCTTTCCTGCCTGAGACGGGATCTCATATCTGTCCAAATGGGCCAGCCACAAGCTGATCTGAAACAATGGTTCTCAACACAACCATTGGACCCTGGACCTTCTGGCATTGATCAGATATATTAATAGATTAACCTCCAAGGACCTCACTGGTCAGAAGAAAAAAATATATAAACCTAGTGTGAGGATCAACCTTGACAGGGCATTCAAAGATCCAGACAAATACTTAGCTAACTACCTATAGGGAGCACATTCCCAGTATTTAGCATCTATCTGTCTGACATATGTTAGCAAACTTTATGAGAGCAGTTTCTAAAATTCTGGAGCAGCAATATTCCCTTTTTATTTATCTTGTGACTCCTATTATTCTAAGAAAAAATAAAGATTACATGTCAAATGTTTTAATGATGATGATGATATATAATTATATGTATACATACATATGTGTGTATACATATATGTAGATTTATATAATTGCTATATGGAATGTGAGAAATTTTGAAAACATTGATCCAATCACCCTTGACCCAAGATCTACAGAAGAAAAAAAATACATATATATATACATATATATATGTATATATATACAAAATTTTATGCCATATAACTTATCAAAAGAGATTCAGGAACTAATTCAGTTGCAAGGAGCCTTTACATCCACTTCAATGAAAATAGTCATAATATTATCGATGCCCTTTGATAATGCTTTGGCAAGGTACCAACAAATGCTTTAAGAAAAGGCTCCCTGAAATCTTGGTGGAAACTGAGCCTTTCTGAAATAGTTTGCTCCTCTTGTGGGAGAGTTTAGCTTACTACTAATGTAATAGATAGACCACAATTCTAAATCAGGACATGCTGTTTATTATTTAACTTACATTGCTTTATTATTTTCTTACTGCTTCCATACATGTGAATTTTACATGCTATTTTGATAATTCCAAACAGAAATATTTCCAGGCCCCCGTTACTCTGATTTATCAAAAAATTATTTCTATAATTTTTTAAAGAGCTCAAAAAGTTTATAGACTTATCAAGAATTCTTAAATCTGTAAATTAATTATTTATCCATAAATTAATGGAAATCATTTGCTTCTGCCAGAGTATAAGTACAATGTATGTATATGTGTATAGTTGTGGACACTAAGTGTGTCCAGATAATTTATTCAGGTTTTAAAATGTGTTTCTTCTCCTATATTTTTCCCTCCACCCATCCCAAGGATAGTCAGGCTTTGGGGACCTATCTTCAGAATAGGTTTGTAGTTAGAAATAGGGAACTGAAACAATTCCACCCTAGCTTTGGGTGGTTGAAGGCATGAGCTTCTGAAGTGATGTATTAGGGCAGAAGGGACTGGTCCTTCGAGGATGCTTGATTTGTGTTCAGACGATGATGTGAGTTTGGACAACAGGCATTTCAGCCAGAGGTGAAAACTGGCAGGGTTTCCCAGGATGCTTTGTTCATTTTAAGATTCTGAGACATTTGCACATTCCCAAAGGATGACAAGAAAACTCTAGTAATGACCAAAAATAAATTATTTCCTGCTAAAATTCCAGGATGATGGTTCAGAGCCTGACTTAATTTAATTAGTTAAAATATCTAGAAATGTGTCATTTCTTCAGTTTTTCACATAACTATACCAGCAGCAAACTCATATGCCAAGTAACGATATATATCATTTGTAATGACTAGTGAATTTGCAGTATGTCCCCAAATCAAAGTTTTTATTTTCTCATCTCCCAGGGAATCTCTCAGTAAAGTTCTATATAAAAGGCTTAATTGTGCTAAGAGGGCTGGCATTTAAAGGACCTTATGTTTATTTCTTTTGAAATGCAAATTAATGCACTTGCTTTCTTTTTTAACTTCAAATGAGGCATACTTGTACTACAGATAGCTTTTTAATGAAGAAGAAACACATACGTTGAGAGGCTACACATTTTTGCTTTTGGAATCAATATAAAAATCTAGGATTTGGGGCTATAAAAGAAAACAGGTATACATTTCTCTACCGAAGATTATTTCATTTGGTATTTATTTTTCTTGATGGGATTACAGCAGATTAATTAGCATGCAAATTTAAAGTTAAAACATTGGAAATGATGTGAGGTTGGCAAAGAAGTGCCTGTAGTATCCATTAGATCTAATGTAAAACACATTTCTACCAAAGTCGAACAACCTTCTAATTCACAACCATTTGTATTTTGAGAACATCAGGCTTATGAACATTTTCATGATTTTATAAAAAGATAGAAATATAACTGAAGTGATTTTCTAGAATAAAATATTTTTATGTAAATCTATCTGTTAAAAATAGATTTTTTTTTTCCATTTCAAAGCAAGTCCTAGTTTTATGAGATTAACAGTTGTGGCCTGAGAGTAAGAAATTGTCTCTGTGCTGATAAATACACAGCACATAAGCTATCAAATTTCTATGCATAATTAATGCGACTCTGGATGGAGGGGCCCACCTGGGAATCTGTGGATCTCTACATTATTTATAATCTTGAAACTGACCATGGCACATATTTTCTTCCCAGCTGCTGCCTTGCTTTTCTAATACCACTGCATGTGCAGTGCAAAAGCTATCTAGACCACATAACATTTCCAACATGAAGTAATAGCTATCCAGGCAATTCTTAGCCACTTCCTTTGGAGACAACTGGCCAGACCCTAAGTCTCTAGCTCTTAATTAAGTCATAAGAGGAGTGTCGCAGTCTCATGTACCTTTGATCAATTAAATTAGGGAGAAAAATACATTTCTTGGAATCATATTTTCACAAACAAAACCATCTTATTGTTGTCAAAGGTTAGTTATAAAACAGTATTCAGAATCCTAACTAGCCATAAGAAAAGTATTTTTCCTCTCAAAAAATCAGACTTGTACCTTTCGTTTTGAAGGCGAAATTACACAACTTGCATACGTAAGGCCGAACATCAGTATGGGTGCGAATATGTTTCTTGAGCATGCTTGGCTTCTTACAGCGAATCCCACATTCTTCACAAATGTACTTTCCACGTCCTCGTCCTCTGACATATACATAATCTTCATTTGATTTATACCTGTTTAAAAAAGGGGAAGGGACACCAGTGTGTTTTCCAGTATTCTTATAGCATGTTATATATCAAACCAAAAGCTAATTATGTGCATGGCAAATTTTTATGAGGGTCTTTTACAAACAATTATTCAACTTTACTTTTCTGAAGACTGTGAAATTTATGCAGTAAATGGCTTAAAGAACTAGATAATAGATTTAGCAAACAAAATATAATTCTACACAGAATTCAAAATGGAATTGGCTCTACTATTAGTGTAAATTTCCAGACTTAGGGAGTAGATGTTTAAATGGGCTTCGGATGAGTTACAGACCTTTAGATTGGATTCTAGCATAGCCTTCAGTCAAGGGACATCCTAAAAGCATACCAACATATTCATCATGTTTCATCTAAGACGTGCATTACATCATCCAAGATGTGCATGTACAACACACACAACCCTCTAAAAGAAGTGTAACTGATAATAGAATTCTTCATTGCAAGTTCCTGGTCTATTTTTACAATCCTGGCACAAGAGTGTCTCAGAAATTTCTAGTTTACACAGGCTGAGCTCGGCTCACCAACTGTTATCCACAGATTTGATCTGTTCTTTCCAAAGACCGTGAATCTGTACACTAACGTGGAGTCTAAATTTCAGCTGGCTTCTTGAAGGTACTGTTATATAATGGAAACTAGAGATTCTATTTTTAATCAAATTTGCATTTGTTTCCAGAAGGATTTCATAGAGATGTTTGAAAGGATATCTGAGGTCATGTAGTTTAATCAAACCAAATTAGATGAACAAAGTCTTGGGTATTTCCTTTGATAATCAAGGGAAGAAACCTACCCAGTGGCTCAACCATTCCATTTTGTTTAGAATGCAATAAAACATGATTTATCATAGAGTACAGTAGCATTCTACTGAATAATTCAATGAACATCATTATCTTTTAAATTGCAGGTAAGCTAGAATTATGGGTCTAATGTCATTCTTGGAAAGATATTTCTTTTAGGCAGTTCTTTTTATAACTTCGAAAGGTAAACTGACATGCAAAATGCCCTAATTCACTATGGATTTACTTAAAGGTATTAGATTTACAGTTTTTTTTATATTGTAAGAGCATTGAAAACCTCCCTATTTTGTTCTAGCCAGTCAACCAATCAACAAAAATAAAAGCAAATTTAATTTTAATCATCTATCCATTGAAGGAGTTTTTAAAGAGAAAGTCTATTCACATATTTAAACACCAATTCTGCTATGGATTTTATTTAATCTTAACAATATCTACAATATCTACTTTTTGGTCAGTACTAATCCAGGTAGAGTTAAGTAGAGTCAAAATTGAATAATTAATTTTGCATGCCTTTGGCTTCTTTAAATTTTTCCTCTTTTACAAGGAATTTCAACTTCAACTTGTTCTTCATAATTATTTTGAACTTTATCTTTTATCTCAGTGCCTTTTGCAGTAAAGCAGAAGAGAACTTAAACATGCAAACATGAAACTTAAACATTTCAATTTTACTATTCTCTGACCCTAACTATATAAAATTGCTTAAAAGATATAGAATAAAACTAATAATTTTATAGAAAGCTAATTTTCTTCAAGGAAAGATACTTCAAGCTTACTATCGCCCATCATCACAGTGACAGGAAATGCATTTTATCATCAAATAATATAATTTTATTTTTAACATCATAGCTTATTAACTTCCTTCCAGAATAAAAATACAGTAAAATTTTGTATAAAATATAACTATATATTAGAAGAATCTGTATAAATAAGATATTTACCATACAACAGTTCTGCAGAGCCATGAATCTACCTGATAGGAGAATTAATAGATTTTGAAAAAAATAATCTGAAGGTATGTCAAAATTATTAAACCAATCAATTAGATAACATAAGGAACATATACACTTAAAAAAATTGGTCAGTTATTTTTTTAAGTTATCACTTTGCAATTGCCAAAATAAGAGGTAGTAACACATTGTTTAGAAAGAACAACTTGTCACCACCAGGCAGAAACTGGGCCATGGATTAAAAAAGGACTGCGACGTAGCCCACAACACGGGCAATGAAAGGAGAAGGAAATGAAATATGTGCACAGTCCTTTTAGATCATCAAAACACAGCAATAAAATGTTCACATATGCTCTTTCACTGTGTGCTTCTTTAGTGGAGATGGACTCCCCAAAGCATTCAGTAACTGTGAAAATCTCGCTAATTTATTGGTGCTAGCGCACTGCTATGAAGAAGACTGCTGAGTGTGAGAGGGTTGATTCAGTCACATGGACCTCTTTGTCTCTGAGGAATGATAAAATCTATATTTCTCTCATTTGTGTTAAAAGATGAGGGATGTAAAAATGCTTCAACACTATATACAACTGTGGTTTTAGTGATAAAAATACTAGCCATCCAAAAGTGTCAAAACCTAAGGGAGAACCAACTAGAATAATCCCTCTCCAAACTGGTAATATTATGTGAGAAATTGATTTTTCATCTCACTAATATTCAAAATTTGATAGTCAAACAAATAACATTATCGTGTCCTCCACATGTAATTGAAATAAATTCATGCTCATGAAAATATGGAAATTACAGATCTGCTGTAGAGAGAAGGCTAATTACATCATAATTCCCAAAATGTGGTTAGTGTACTTTAAAATTTTTAAATTTTAAAAACATAACTCTGGGCTTTTTTTTCCCCATGTGACTGGATTGAAGATACATTTCTATAAAAATCTAAAATTAGACATTACACATATATATAATTTTTCTTAACCATACAGATAACAAAGTCATTGAACCTTATTACTTGAGTTTCTATACTCAGAACTTAACATTTAAAAAAAAATTCCTAAATACAGAGAAACTATCAGAGACCACGGGAGACTGGAAAACATGACAATTAAATGCAATGTGGTGCCCTGACATGGATCTTGGAATAGAAAAAGGTTGTTGATGGAACTGGTGAAATCCCATTAAAGTCTACAGTTTAGATGATAATAAAAGCAAACAAACCAATTAACTCATTCCTAGAATTATATGCAAGCATACATGATTTCATTTGTATAAGCATAGGCTAAAAATATGTCCATTAATAACACAAATGCCTATAAAATATAAAAGAATGAATGAACTTAGATGACATCAAGAGCCTACCAATTTAGTAGATTTTGTAATAAATTAGAGGTGTGAAAATATAAGGCAGAGGCCTGAACCATACATACCAGGGACATTTTCATTAAAAGCAAGTCCCGAAAACAAGGGCATGAACACGTCATTGTCTATTACCAGTCAGACTTCAGAAATGTGAATAGAAAAGGAATTCACTTTAAGCTCTCAACCAGAGTAGACAGTGTTTTTTCCATGGAGACATTTTGGACAATTTACTCTGACCTATAATTGAACATTTCACATTTGCACTTATGTTTCCTTACCCTCCTTCAAAGATTTTAATTCGGATTGGCTCAGTTTGTTTGGATCCAATATCTTTATCTCCATGAATATCTCCTTTCCCTCTTTCCTTTAAGATATTTCCCACTAGTTTCCTTTCTAGCTTGCTGCCAAATAAAAAGGATGCATCAGGTTTCATCTGTAGGACAAGAAGAGAGAATCATTTTGCATGCTTTCTCTAAGACACAGTAGCTCCTACATTCCCCTTTTCCAAAATCTCTGAAAATGAGCCTAAATTCCATCCTACAGGGCCAGGGGCTGGTTACATAAAATAAAGAACACTAGGAATAAAATCAGAGAATGACAGTATCCACTGAATAAATTCAATATTTTGTTTAAAATATATATATATATACACACACACACACACACACACACACTCAGCACTTAATCTGTGCAACACTAATAAGGACTTAAAAGACATGTTCTATGTTTTGAAGTAGCAATGAAAACAATCTATATTATTTAAGGAAGTAGTCTCAAAAATTATTGAAGAAAAGAATGGTAACTGACATAAGTGAAAATATATTTTTAAATCCTCCATTTGCTTCATTGTTAATTTGGCAAAAAGTCCAAAGTGCTCCTTACTAATATTTTTTATAATTTTACATGTAAGGGATTGATTATTCATCTAGGAAAAATAACTTGGAAAAATAAGTTTTAAAAGAGATCTATAATAAGTTTTGGTAAAAGTGTTTGCAAAGTTCGGTTCTGACATCCTTCAGGGCTCCCTCCTGATCTTCCCTTCCAGCATCTACTCCCTGTTCTAGGGTCCCATTTCACAATTCCCTGAATTCCTCACATTCAAAGACAAGTAGATGGGCTAGGCCACTCGCACAGGTCAGAACGAAGAAGAACCCATAGGAATCAGTTGGAGTGGCAGCATTTCATGGCACCCAGGTGAAGGAGATACTTCCAGTCCTTGAGATCTTCCCTGGGACCCTCACAACTAAGTGCAGTGAGTGGCATCTCCCCCCCACCCCACCCATGGGGTAAGGCCAGTGTTGCTGAGGACTGCCCCAACTCTGACCTTAATTTTTTCCTTGTATTTTTTGGATGTTATACTCTTCATTAGCAGTCTGCTCAGCAAACAAATCTACAACACAGAATGCTTTCTAGAACAAGAGTTGTTACCTGAGCGAACTGTTTCCAAGCGCTTGAGGATGTAAGCTTGCCGGTTCCAGGCCTGTGCATAGCAGCCAGGGTATAAATCTCTGCGGTGATTTTTTGCTTGGACCTCAGAAGAGCCAGAGTGGTCTTGGTGTTCAATCCGGATGGGTTGGGGTTACAGGAACTAATGCACCATGAAGCATAAACCGAGGATTTGAAGGTGGCCTGTTGCACATAATTGGGTTTTGTATAATTCAAGAAGCACCAACTCACAGTAGTTGTTGTCCGCAGACTGGGGAACTGAAGAATCTGCTGGAAATCTGCCATGTCCGTGAAAAGAAGAGTTGAGTTTGTCACGTTCCCACTCGGGCTCGAGGCCACGTGCACCAGCATGCCGACAGGCAGCTTCCGGCCCTTCCCTTCCTCTTCCGGCTGACTGTCTCCCGCTGGCAACGACGAACTCTGTGGGCTCAAGCTCATGTCCGATGCTGTCTCATCAATATCCAATTCATCTGAGGACTCTTTGCTTTCAGAAAGCCCACTGGACTTCTGCCCTGGAGGGGGTGCCCTGGAACCAGAAAGCATCTCCCTGCTGGGCGGGAAGGGCTCCCTCGAGGGCGCACTAGCAGAAGGATGGTCTTGAGATGAGGAGGGCGACAGAGAGGAGAAGGAAGATGACCCCGACTGCAAGCCATCCTTTGGCTCAGAAGCACAGCCTTGTCGAACCAACTGGGGTTTCGCAGGGCGGGCGAGATCCTTTTTGATGTCTGAATTGGTCAGCTCCACAGCACTAAGCTCCTCCACAATTTGCCCATACATCTTTTCTTCTTTCACCCTTTTCTGCTGCTTGGTTTCCATGAAGAGTTCCAAGCTGCTGGCTGGGGAAAGCATCCGCTTGCTACCTCCAAGGGTGGCAGCGCTGTCGGAGGTGGAAGGTAAACATAAGGGGATGGAAGATTCTAAACCAAGGGGCAAGGTCTGAGGTACTTTCCAAATGGGGTATTTTTCCAAGCCTGCATGCTGCCCCAGCACCTGGGCAATGTTAAATCCTATGCCCTGCATGGCTGCGTTGGTTACCAGAGTTCTTTGGGTCATATTCTCGTCGACCTTGCATATGACAATTGCAGGGCTGTTCTGCCCAAGTATCTGAGAAATGCTTGTGTACATGACACTTCCATAGGACGGTACGTGCGTCTGGATCCGAACAGGAACCACTGTTCCCGGTAAGGACTGTAAGGGCCCAGCGTTTGCCGAGCCAAAATCTTCTTGAAGAACCTGCTCGGAGGGAGTTTCAGTTGACTTACTACTCTGGTCTGATGGAAACTTTGGAAGAAGGTTCTTTGAGTGTAGCCCTGATGTTCCTGAATAACACGGGTAAGTCTGCTCTTTCGTGTGTGCGTAATCAGCAGATTTCTTTCCAGTGTGCTCTGCCACGTGCTCTAAGGGATAGCTAGAATGAATTTCTGCTGGAAAAGAAGGCTTGCCATAGCTCTTCTGAGGGTGTTGGGCAAAGGGATGTGGGAAATGGGCCTGCCACCAGGGAGGCTGCTGAGCTGGTAAATGAACCATACAGACTGTAGGATACTGAAACTGAAACAAGGCATTCTGGATAGGAGAAAATGGAATAGTCTCTTGATGTGGAAATAAATGTGGCTGTTCAGATAAGTGTTTGCTTGTCATATACGATGTTGGTTGCATCAAGGAATTTCTCAAAGATTCCTGACTGTCCATGTGCATGATCTGTTGTTGGGCCAGGTGGAGTGGCCCTGAGCTCAGAGGGGCACAAGGCCCGACCACTTGCTTCCCTGGGTCGTCTGTCTGAAGAGCAGGCAGCATAGCAGATGGGCCATGGTGCCACCCGGACCTGAGGCCGGCATGCAGGTGCTCCAGCTGCTCTTGCTTGACACTCTGATCCATGCCAGCCTCACCCTGGGCAATTTCTGGGGAGCCACTGAAGGAAGCCTGCCGTACCAGAAAGCATTTTTTCCTCTCCCGGGATGGTGACAATGTTGAGGCTGCCACTCCCGCCACGGGAGCATGGGATAGATTACCATAATCAAATGATTTGCTCCGAATTTCTGGGACTTCCGTGGGGTGAGGGCAAGGCATCTGCTCTGACGAGCAGCGCCGCATCTCTTTTTGGTGGTGATGGCCCGGGACAGACAATGAGTATGAGCCAGCAGGGACAGTCAAGAACTCTGAATGCTTCCCAAAGTCATCCGGCTTAGGAGGTGCGATAAGCTTACCGGTCTCTTCTCTTTCAAAAGACATTGAGAAACTGGAGCTGTGAGACAGGTTGCTTTCTTGGCTGGGGCTGCGAGAGAGGCCCGTGCCTGTGGATTCGAAGCTGGACTCCCCTGAGGAGTGCTCCATATCTGCAAGTCGCAGACGCTTCTTTTTGGGTGGCAACTTCTCAGCGGGGAGCTGGGAAAGGGTCTCGCTTCTCTGGGGCCACTGAAATTCCTCCACAGGCTTCTCTGGCTCTTTAGTCTGGGCTTCTTTCTCCTTCTCGGGTTTATCAGGCTCCTCGGTCACTCGAATCTCAGGAACCTGAATGTTGTGCTGGCGAACCAACCTGGGCTGTGCATGGCAGGACTGCTGCTGCACCTGCTGAGACGGGGATGGTTTGCCCCCACTTTCTGCACCATCCCCGGGTGAAGCCCACTCCGGACTCACTGGGGCTTCTGAAATCTCACTGTCACAGGTCTCTGAAGGGGAAGGGGCTTTATCCTGTGTACAAGCCACGAGCTCGGCTGACTCAGACCTTTCAAATGAATTGGGTCGGCTCAGCGAGTTTGTGTGCTGAATCACAGAAATTACATTTCCAGGAGGTTTCCTGCCCGCTAGGTCTGACATCTTGTCTGAATCAGCGGCCGAAGGGGACTCCTCTGACCCAAGAGATGGACTTCCAGACTGCAGCTGGGGTCGACACGGGTCGAAGCGTTCAGAGTGACTATGGGAAGGGTTCTCGTGTCCAGCCATGACAAATCCGCTCCTTACTCCTTCCTGCATCTGCAATTTGGGGTCATAGTCTGAAGTCATTATGCCCATGGGAGTGCTTACGATGCTGCTGCAAATCATGGGTGTGTCCTCTTCATCTCCTACACTCTTCTCTTTCCGGCGTTTTCTATTCTCGCATGTAGTTCCAAACATGCTTGGCCCTCCCTGCAATGGCACCATGGGATCCATAAAATATTCTCCACCATGTTTTAAAGAACTTAAGCCAGAAATGTCCCTATAGCTTTGCTTTGACATTTCAGAGTCTTCCCACTTCTTATAGGGTTTCCGACAGACATCGTAGTCATACCCAACCCTATCCCCAGGAGCCAACTTCTTTTCCTTCAAGGAAGAACTGCTGATACCTTTGGACATCCTGCCATGGTGCTCGACCTCCACATGCCCCTCTTGGACCGAAGGCAGCTCAAAAGCTGCTTGTCTTCTCAACATGCGCTGAGGGGGTATGCCCACCGTCCCTGGATAGAAAACATCGTCGGAACCACTCATCCTTTCATCAAATGAGTGACTTCCTCTCAAAGAAGGAGGAAGACTTAAATTAGTTGCTGAAGAAGTTGGCATGGAGTTGCTTCTAATAAGGGGTGAAGAGTCTACAGGAGCTTCTAAGAGGATGGGGCTGCTGCCTTGGAAATTTGCTGGATAAAGTTTTCCTTCATTCCTGATAGAGGATGGAATAATCTGGGGTTGTCTGGACTCACTGTTGAATTTAGTGGATTTCAGCATGTTTGTCTGACTGAGGTCCACGTCTCCTTTGCTTGGGATCAGCTGGGAAATGGGATCTTCAAACATCTTGACATCTAACCTGGTGTTTACATGAGGTAACGATTCCACTATGCCCTTCCTGCCCATGGCGGCTCGCTCCTGGCTCGTGGTTGTAACACTGAGTGCATTTCTCGGACTAAGCCGACAGTATTTTCCAAAGATGATTTCTTCATAAGACTTTGCGTTTGTGTTGGGAGGGCTTATTTGCTGCTCTGCACTTTCTGAGCGAGAAAAGTAACCAGAATCAGTGCTTCCTTTACTGTGCGGGCTCAGAAGGTTGAGAGATGGCTCAGAATCTTGTCCCTTTTTCTCTGACAGTCTTAGTGCAAGTTTCTGTTTGACCGTGTGAGAGTCATCAGCCTTAGTATTTAGAGATGGATTTGGTAGCATATCGGAGCTGATATACTGAGAGCTTTCGTTGGGCAGAGGAATTCCACTTTTGGGGATAATCAAAATGGGCACCTTCATTGGACCGCCCAATGATTCTTCCAGTGACCCATGATAGCCACCTCGGCTGGCAATATCTAACGGGATGGGAGGGCCAGGACTCATTTTGTCAGAAGCCTCAGCAAATAAAGAACTCTCCTCATCTGTGTCTGTACTCTGTTCACCATCTGAATGTATTTCTGCTTCTACATCAATAAAACCAGCCTCCAGGTCCAATTTAGATACAGCTGACTCTGTGAAAGGTACTAATCCTGCCTTAATTGCATGGGCATGTGACTTCCTGTGCTTGTACAAATTGCTCTTTGTCTTGAAAGAGAAACCACAAGGTATACATGGATATGGCCGCTCCCCGGTGTGGGACCTGATGTGTTTTTTCAGTACGCTAGGTTTGGCACACGCCCTGCTGCAGTAAGGGCAAATGTACTTGCCGGGCTTTTTGGGTTTGTGCTCTTTCTTGTGAGCATCTTCTGCCTGCTCGATACTTTTCTGGGAATATTGGCTGTAAGCAGGGTTCAGACTTGGAATCTTTTTTCTAGGATAGCCACCACTGTGGCCATGAATAGGAAAAGGAAATAAGTCCTCAGAGGCAACAGATGGCAAAGGGCCAGGGAAAAGCCACGGAGGGCCTTCGAGGCTCTGATGTGGCTTGTTGCTGTGCAGGACCCCCTGTGGCAATGAGTGCTGAGGGAAAGAGAGTGAATGTTGGCATGAGTAAGGACTCGGACGGTGCGGTGGATATTGCTTCTCAGCGACTTGCTGCACCACTTCGCCAGGGGAGGCCAGTTTCCCAGAATCGAACAGTTGTGCTGACGCTGGGTTTCCCAGTTGCTCAGGATCTAGTTGTGGTTGCCGCTGTCCTTCTTGACTGCCGAAAGTGCTCATCTTAATAACAGCCGATTGCTCCTGTCTCCATCTACCTGATGCTTTATCAGTTTCTCCAGACCTTGAGGTAGCTTTTTGTCCTAGAGTTGTGTCCCCAGTGTCCATTTTGTTACACAAGGTCTTAAGTGCTAGTTCGCGTGAAAGCCGTGCAGACTCATGGAGTGTCTCCAAAGCTGTGCTTTTTAAAGCGTGTCTGATTCCATGCTCCAGGGGGCCTGCACACTTGCTGACGGCTCCTTCTCTTTGGAACCTTCCACACCCACACCGTAGTCAATGGGCATTTGATGGTAATGTCCTTGGACCAGGGCTATGACACAGTTCTCTCCATTGTAGAGATGTCCATCCACAAGCTAAGTGCAAATCTAAAAGATTTCTTATGGCATTTGAAAATTTTCAACTAGGATGAAATTGGGATGGTGGATAGTCTAGAATAAATTTTGCCCATCAACTAGAGCAAAGTTCAATTGCCAGTTTCACTAAGATAAAATGACCTGAGGGAAAAAGAAAAATACAAAGAGATTGTCATAACAGCTATCAAATGAGAAATCAAAAACAATCTTAAATAACTAGCATGAAATTAGATAAACTTAAAATGCTTTTTACTCTACATAATTATTTTTATGGCAGTTAGGTTAATTCCACGAAGATATTAATTTCAAGCTTAGCATTAAGTTACAAATGTAAATCTCTCCCATATTTGCATTTTGGTTACTCTTTTAAATACTCATTAATTCTAGTTAGAAAAGTATTTGAATGAAAACCCTTGATAGATAGTACTTATAAAATCATAAGATTTTTAAAAGCTTTCATTGAAAAAATTTAGAGCTATTTATAACTAAGTTTATGACTGGCATGCTGAAGTATATTACATATCTCTACACGGAGATATATTTTATAGCTTAATATAAAATATATATTTATATGATAAATATGATATAGTTAAATAAGTTATGAATGTAATATAGTATAAACATATAAATAAATATATAGAATACATTTTCAATAAACTATATAATAAATCATATATTAACATAAAACATAAATATATTTTACAGCTTAAAAAGAGTGATTATTAGAGCTAGATCGAAGCTGTAAGAATCAAGGGTTGTCAAAAAACTTTGGAAAAGGTAAAAACATCTAAACAAAATAATAATAAAATCTTCATAATATGAAAAACAAAGCATATTTTTAGGACAGTTTAAAAATGAAATGATTACCTGAACGGTTTAGAGTTCTCATGGGCATGATTGTCCTGACGCCTCCTGGGTACAAAATACATGCAGTCAGAAAAAATTGTTCCATTAAACAATAGCATCACTACATACAAATTCTATTTTCCAGTTCATAATATATAGGGTTCACAATGCTACATGCCCTAAAACAACAGCAAGGAACTGCTTCAGAATGCACTACATTAAAACAATAGACCTTATACTGGCATTGTGGCCAAAGATAACTCATAGAGAAAATATTATTCAAAACATCATAGTAATATTTTTCAAGATACAAGATTATTATATCAAAATATCTAGTTTTTTGACACAATCAGCCTAGTTCTAATTCCCTAGATATTAAAAAGTTGATAATAGTGGGTTTTTTTTATTGCACTATTTAAACATTTAAAAAATAAATTTCTATCGCAGCAAAGTGAAGGAGTCTTCTACTATGATGGTGAATGGCTCAGGAAGCCTTGACAACTAAGTAACTACAATTTTAAGTGAAAATTCTACTTCCTTAAGGGAATGGTCAATGTCCTACCCAGAGGATTCTGAGAATGTCAATGCTAAATTGTATCAATTATGATGAAGGCTGAGATTTGTCCTTAATAGGCAATGTGGCTGTGTTTATCAAAATAAGAAAACTCATACACTTCCACCCCGAAATTTCATTGCCGGAAACATCCTTACAGATGCACTTGCACAAGTGCACAACAGTATGTGTCCAAGGAACTGCTTACATAAATTATGGCCCAACCATAAAACTGAGCCATTGAAAAAAAATGAAGTACTGCTATAGGTACCAGGGAATAGTAACATCAAACGCAAGAAAAGCTTATTGCACCCTAGTATTAATATGTATACTGTAATCCTTTTTGTGTAAAAGAGAAACAGGTAATAACCAGAAAATTCCTGTGACGATGCCAAGCAGCTTTCAACATAGTTAAATCTGGGTAGTACCACCAGGGAGTCAGAGGAAGGGGAGGGAAAGGATTTTTACTTTTCACCTTACGACTTTCTGTAATTTCAATTTTTGTTTATTTTTCTTAACAAAAATGCATTTACCTTTTTAAATAAAACATTGGTTAATTTAAAAAAGAAAGCTATCATGCACATGAACTGCAGATTTTCAAACTGAAACTTAAGTACTGATCTTATTTTCATGGCCACCCGACTCCCTAATGCATTACTCAACTGTGATGATGATGAAAGGATTTGCACCTTGACAAGGGAAAGGCACATGGGAATTCCCACAGGAACAGTAAGTCTTTTGGGTGAGAAATCAGTAGTCCCCATATATTTGTAGCAAGGCATCTGTAATAAAAAGTTCTTTCTGCTAATAGCCATGAAGCATAATCAATTTGTAAAGTAGTTGTCAAAAAAATTAAACAGGGGTATTAACTTAGATTTGCTAAAAAGTTTCAGTACTGGACTTTTTTACCCCACAGTAATTTTCTTAAGCAAAAACTGAAAGAGAAGTGATGGCCTCATAATATTCCAATGCAAACTGAGGTCTGTCAATTCCAGCCACCATGCGAACAAGAAAAATACACAACGTTGAACCTAAATTGGCTGACTTTCGTGTTTAATTAACTAAATATTTAAGGTTCATATAGACACAACCTGCCAGACTTTTAGAGGTGAATAACACCCTCTAAAAGGGAAGCATAGTATACTTCCAATTTAAGACAGAAACGTGTGAGTCCTCAAGTAGGACTCAGAGCTTGAACTGAATAATTTCTGAGTTACTTTTCAGAGTTTAATATTTTATCATGGTATTGATCTGTGTATGTGGTTCCATTGCTAATAATAACAATGGCAATGGCTGTCACTTACTATGCATCTACTCTGTGCTGACAAATACTGTTACAGAGTTTCGTACATATTATCTTATTTGACCTTCACGACAGCCCTATGCTACAGGTATTGCTACATCTATTTCACAGTTGAGAACCATGCTTACGGAGGCTGAGTTTCAGAACCAGAATTCACATCCAAGGTTGGCTGACCTCTGAGCGTAGGAGGACTTACTCCACTCTTCATTAAGTTTTATCACAACTTAAAATAATACATCTTCAATAATATCTTCCCCTAAATATTTTCATTTAATTTCAATATTTGAAATGCCTGAACTTTCGATGGTTCAAGGAGAATATATACGAGCTTTGTACGTTTGTAGTATGGAAAATGACCCCCAAATGCCATTTCTCAGAAATAAAAAAATTCATAATTTAAATAATGTTCAAAATTTGTATATTAAAGTAATAAGGAGAACAGCGTCTGGTGAGAACATGATAAATTCTCATAACAAATTGTCTTCCTTTGTTCTTTGAAAATCATTACTTTTGTTTATTTTATTTTATGTTTTTTAGAGACGGAGTCTCTCTGTGTTGCCTAGGCTGAGCTCAAACTCCTGGGCTTCAGGGATCCTTCCACCTCAGCCTCCCAAGTAGCTCTCAAGCCACTGTGCCCAGCTTGAAAATTATTACTTTAAGGAAAATAAAAACCTCACAAGTGAAAATTTGGTATGTATCATTTCCCATCCTTTGGTTGGCAAAGAATATATAATTTTGCTTAAAATATAAACTTCGAATTAAATAAGTGCATATAATTTTATAACAAACAAAACTGGAATAGTATATTTAATAAAATATTAAATAAAATATAATGTTCTCATTTATACTATCTTATTGCTAAATCAGTCAGGTTTAAGTTTGATGGTTTACAGTAATAAATTAAAACCATTCTTATTCACTAAGGAAATATCACACAATAGATACACAAAATAAAATTCAAAGACAATAATATTTTGCTATCAGAGAATAACTAAAAGATGAAGAAAACTGACTTATGTAAAATTCAAAAGCAGATATCTAATGGTCAAAACAAAACTTATCTAGAACGTTAATTGTTGGGTTCAATTTTTAAGAGAAGGAGGCAAATCAGAAAAAAATCATACCTACCATTTTATTAAAGAAATAAAAATCAATTTTTTGCTAAGTTTAACAAAGGATAATTCTATATTCCAACAGCGTTTATTATCTAGAAAGCTTTTTTTTTAAGGGACACAGTCTCTCTCTGTCACCCAGGCTGCCAGGCTGGTCTAGAACTTGGAACTTGGCCTTAAGTGATCCTTTCACCTCACAGAAAGGTTTTAAGATTTAAAATACCTTAACTCAGTTATGCAAATAGCTTCTGTCAAGAAAATCTCTTCCTTTTAAATTTCTAAGACAAGCCTATGTAAGATGTCCCACCATTTTATCAGGAAACTGGATAATACCCACACCATGCTTTCTCCTCCTAGGTTGCTGAGAAAGAGTTTCCATCTTTGTGTCTGAGGTGGAGGTCCCAGCAGAACAGGGACCCCTCTGGTCCACATTCCTAGGAACCGCAATGTCTAACTTTTCACTTCAGTGAAAGACTTACTAGGGAATTAGAAATCATTCCTATTTCACAGGAACCTTTTACATTAGATTTTAAACATCTTTAAGGATGCATTATTCTCCCCAACATTATCCTTGGGGAGCCTTTAACTAACTGATATCCATAAAATCACTTCCTTTCTTGGAGTTTCTGAGACATATGGAGAAAGGTAGGTGGGAGGGAAAATGAGTGATGGGTCCTTTTGGGAATTTATTGATCATATTCATGAACTATTAAAAAATGTGGACTCTTTGAATTAATCATTTATCTACAGCTACTTTATCCTGGAAACTGAAAAAATTCTGTAATGGAAATTATGTGCATCATAGACCTATTACTGTGCATGGCCTGTCCTTCTCTTTAAAATCAGGCAGGATTTGGGAGTGTCAAAAGTTTCTGTGCTGCTCTACTCAAACTGAGGAAAAGAAATTATTCACTTTTAAAATAATAAGGCTTCCAAAATTTAATTCAAGGTTTGATAGTGATATTTGTCTTTTTTTTTTGTTAGGTAACACTTTACTAAGTGACCTAACTATTCCAAAAATGGCATAAATCCTCGAGCTTTTGTTTTATTACTAAAACGTATTAAAATTCTTACAGATGGGAAAACATTTTTATAAGTATATTACAGAAGGAAATCTATATTAAATGGATCATTAAGCCTAGAAAAATACTTTCTTTGGATCTCATAATATTATTACAAATCATTAAATGAACCATTGTATATGCCTGCGATTTCAGTTCAATTTTTTTCAATATAGATCTACTTAGAGCTATAAAGATCTATAGTAATATGGTTAATTATAGCTACATTATTTCTCTACGATCATGTAGGAGCAATTCATTTTTTGGATTCTCTAATAGCATGTTAAAAATAAATTCCAGTTTTCCCAATCGATCCATCAAAAAATGCAATATGAGAGCAATTCTCATATGAAGACAGCTAGTTACCATTTTATTCCCTGAGATTTCCTTTTATAGTAACCAAACCCACGCGCGAAGTCATTCTTGGCACCTATTGCCAACAAAGGAGTGGTATTCCAAATACAGTTTCCCATTCACATTTAAAATTTTCCCTAATGGTTTTGAGAGCTATGAAAGGAGTAAGATATTTTACCAGAGAATAAAACTCAAGAGGATATAACTTTGGGGTTTCCTGTGGATGGTGCTACATGCAACCCATAGGCGCCCTCCAGTCAGCACAGACAGGCATTGTCCTGCCGGCTCATGGCATTTTTCAGAGCAGGGTGGTGTTGAAAAAGATACAACCTTTTGCATGGCTATTTCCGTGGTAACGGGATGAAAGGAACTGAAGCAAAAAAGAAAGATGATATTACATGGAAGAGTTGGCATTTTTCCTAAAAGGGTGCCCTCTCCTTTGGCCACTCTTCATAGTCCCACTCAAATAAATTTGGCACCCAGTTAAACAATTTCCTCAGACAGGCCCCAAAAGGAAAAGCACAGAAGCAGCCTGGTGTATCGACCGCCTCCGAGGTCTCTTCAGGATAACAGCTCGGTGGGATCGGCAGGAAGGCAGGCTTGCTCTGCAGAGGGATAAAGGCCTACAGTGCCCAGCCTTGTCAGTCTGCCATCTTTTGCTTAGAAAAACACTATCTTAGAAAAAAACTTTACCTCAGGAAATTAATCATTACTTGAGGGGTGGCAAAAGTCAAGTGAGCATTAAATAATAACATCCTATATAGTGATGGTATTAAAAGACCGGCGACAAACACCACTTCTCTACTTCCAATATTTTAGTAATAAAACATTTTTGGAAACTAAAGTGGTTATTTGGTCTTTTTTTGGGGATTTGGTCGTATTATACTTGTAAACAAAATATACGTCTTATGATAGTGATTATCATGTGATACTTTACAAGTGACATCCATATATCTGCTTTTAAAATGCCCTAGATCAATTATAAAATATTCTAAGGAATACGTGAGCATCTCAGAGCACCCCTGCGGTGACACTGGTCCCACTGCCCACTACGGCGCTCATGGCCCAACCACTGCTCAGAGAGGACATGCTCAGAGAGCACCGGATGAGGGAAAAAAAGGATCTACCAAAAGAGCGTGACCAGTGCCGGAGTCCAACTGAATACAGACTTATTTCCACAGGATGATTTTTAAAAGGCACCTTCCTGAGAGCCAAGTTCATTATAAATGCTTCTTTTAGTAAAAATCCCCATAACGACCTCAGTTCTCCCTAAAATGAGCAAGTCACCACTATGAGGAGAATACCATATATTATATAAACTCCTGCCAAGTAATTCAGGGAACGTTTGGAGAAAAGTAAAAATATTTCGATGATCACCCTCTAATTTGATGTATTTAAAACCAAGTTTGATATTTAAGACCTAATGGAAAACTGAACTATATTTTTCCATGTGGGCATCACTGCATATATTTGTAGAGTTTGCATATTTAGTTAAGACATTTATGACTTATTTTGGTAACCAGCTTCTGCTTTTAATATTTTGTCATAAATTTTTAAATAATTTTTTAAAAGTGTGATTTCACTTTTCTACTGGAATGATTTCTCATTAGATAGCAAAAGCTATTAGGATTTACTAAGTAGAATTTCACGTAAAAAATAAACTTTGCCAGAAACAAATTCTCTCAAATGAGGCTATTTCAATTAAGGAGGTTATAATTAAAACCGGTCTATTACGAAAAACAAAAGAAAACAAAACTCTCACAACACTTTTTTCTCTAAATGGAAAATAGATTGTTTCATTCCTCATTCAATGACAAAGTCAGTTTACCGATGAGTTCATGGTAGGCCAAAATAGCTTTTCAAATTTAATGTAACAACAATAGAATAAAATAATAAATTTTAGTTATTAACCTGTTATCCTCATATCAAAAGACTGCATCACAACCGTCTTTGACTTCCAAGATGCCAATTCTCCCCACGGGAACTCATGCACAACTTCTGGGAATCTAAAAAAGATGAATAAGAAGATTTAAAAGACAATGACACTTGCAATGAATTTCGCAGGCAAGCTGGTTCTTTACCCATAGAACCCGCCTTCCTTTAGGAAAGAAAGTTTGAAACTGGATCTCTCAAGAAGCCCTTCTTATTTTCTTTCTTTTTTTTTTTTTGGTCAAGAAAGCATTTCCTTTCTTTTAACATAGTTTAAATCTTTTGAATAAATACTTGTATTAAAAGGGAATTGCCTGTAACAGCCAAAGTAGAGGCAATGACAAAAATAATGCTAGAGTTAAAACTTCAAGTATGGAAACTAGAAATTGTGCCATTGCAGTCCATGATACTGTTCTGCTTTCAAGCTGTGATTTCCACAGAACTTTTGGTGTATTAGCAACTAAACGTCACAGGATGAAGTCTCAGTAATTCTTTTCTACATTTTATTTTAGCAGTGTTATATTCTGTGCTAAAATTAATTTCTGAAATAGGAATCCCAAACCAGCCAAAGTAAAATCCGAGACTTCACAAACTCTGGTAAGTAGTGAAGAAAGGGACTTTTTCATATTTACAATTTGTATTTATCCAAGTGTGATCCAAGGACATACATGGAAAGTCAAACCACTTAATCCAAATAGATTTATCAAACAGAAGATGGTGTGTCTCCCAGTCTAAAAGACCCCCATAACCATATTACTACCCTACTCATAGATGGTTATTATATATTTGTTACCTTTAAAAAAATATTGTTCTTTCTTCCTGCCAAGTTATTACCAAAGCCCTCATGGGGAGAACAAAAGTATTAAGTAAGACATGACAATTAAAATGTGCCTTTCCCCAGTTCTAGTTCATGTGAGCATTCAAAGTGCTTAAAGGAAGAGTTTGCTTTAATTTCCCCCCCTTTTCTGCACACCACTGCAGTAGCACAGGACACCCTGTGCACTTTGAGACGTGAATCATTACAAGCAAGCGGGCCCACTCGGGTTCCTCAAAAGACACAAAAGGTGCAAAAATAGCTTCTGCAATTGAAGCAAGGATCACGTCAGCAACCAGATGAATGTGGGTGGTCAGATAAGATTCTGTTACTGCAAAGGGCAAATTATTAAGCAAATGCTAGATTGATTTTCTTTTTTAAACTTTGTTCTTCTTGCCTCAAATCAACCATTTGCTGGCACTCAAAATGACACCTGACAAACTCTACCATTCTCAAAATTGAAAGCTTCATCAACGCCAAAGAGTGTGATTAACATTGAAGGAATAGTAATGGTGTCCTTAAAAAAAAAAGACATACATGTCCTATAAGATAATTAACTATATCTATATCTTTAACAAACCATATATTACCTCTTTTTAAAAAATCAAAGTGCTTCAAAAAACAAAAACTGTGCCTTAGTACTATGACCTACGCTAAAGTAAAGCAGGGCATCCCTCAAAAAAAAGAATAAGTCAATGAGCTATTTTGTACTCCAAGCAAAATGTACCCAAGACATAACTGGGCCAAAATTCTAAAGATAAAGCTATTTCTAGGGAACAATAACTTGCAGGAGTCAGTGACTACCTATGACTGGTAACCCATAGTCACTAAACTAAGAGGCAAGAAGAAAAAAGGAGAGCTTGATTCTTCGTCGGCCATTACCAACATCCACTCCATCTAGAAATCATCGTTTCTACCAACAACCTACACAGGCAGAACAGAGCATGTGATGGAGAAACAGTCTCAGTTCTGACTCTGTTTTTCCAGTCTTGCTTTCCGGGACTATGGCTATTGGAAATGGGAAACACTCCTCTCGTAACATACACGTGGATCTGACATTTCAGATGACAGAAGACACCCCTTGTCACCCAACAGGAGGATTTGAGAATTGGTTCTGTTGCATGACTTATAATTCATATTTGGTTTTACCCTGAAGAACAAAAAAGAAACGGTAGCCATGCCATACTTAGTTTTTACCCTACAGAAACTTCCATATAATCAGCGTGATTTTAAAGCAAAGATCCAAATGATATTAATGTGAAAGATATCAGTGACTTTGCATAAATCATTTTGTTGCTAACTGGAATCGGTAATGGCCCCTACAAGGGAGGTAATTATTGTTATTATTAAAATGGAAACATGAAGATACCGTCTCAGAAAATTATATTTGCACTAATTTTAAGTGAGATTTTGTGTCCCAGTTTCTCCAACAAAATAAAAATCTTTCCCCTAACACTTTTGAGAATGTATTGGAGTATGACAACTCATGCTTCTGTTCCATAGAAATCAACAGTTTATGTAGTATGCTATTTTAAAAATGGAATATAAGAGGAGAGAGACCAACATTTCTTCAACTTTACTTTTAGGTTATTAGATTCATAAGAAATTACCAGGCCATGAAAGCTTAATATTTGATAAAACTAACAAGTTTTTAGAAACAGTGCTAAAAAATCTTGTTAAATACCCCCAGGTCATTTAAAATTCATTCCTAAATGTGAGATGGAAATTATCTTTCACTTTACTAAGCACAGGATGATTTTTCAGTTGACCTGAAGGCTTATGAAAGAGACCCTTGAAAATATTTTCCAATTCTCCATCTCCTATTTGTAACAAACATGTGGAAAGTTTGAATATTATTGTTTCTATTCTAGTGGGTTTCTCAGCTTTTCTGCTCTAAGAAAAAGAAGAAGAATCCTTGGCATAGATATTTATTCTTGGACGCTTACAGGTTATTATTATTATTAAGCTAATCAAGGGTCGGGTTGGGCTAATCAAGGTAAATGATAGGTAGACATTAAAAAAATATCCGTTGTTAATTTGATTCTTTTTCCCATTCTCTAGTCTTCCAAATTATTGTAAAACAAGTTATGGTTCAATGGCTTAATATGACTCTTGGATGAATCTTGCAAGAGGTTAAGGTTTCATTGGCAAACCTCTCATGCAAATGGAAGTGCCTCCATCACCCTAGCTTTTTCTGAGGTTAACACACTAGATCATGATTTTAGGAGAAGAGCTGATAAGATAAACCAATTATACCTTATATGAGAGTTGTCACAATTAAAAACAATAATTATTTGCATAAACTCTATGAGAAAAAATGGCAAATATGACCTGGAAACAGATATGAGAGCAATATTTCTCAATGAAAAGGAGTGTTTTAAGCATCACGTGTTTAAAAGAATGAATACTCCTCTTCACCCATTAGAGAAGAGATACTTTAATTTATAGTAGGAAGTAAAGAAGATTCAAAAGTAGCAGCTAAAGATGGGAGAAGGGCACTGAAAGAAAAATAGATGTTCAAGATATACTCCATCAATTTCACAAGCTTTTTGTAGAGAAGCATCTTTTCCCCTCTACCATAATAAAGGGCTTTAGATGGGCCTCTTTTTCCACGTTGGAGTGTCCAGAGTGGCAAGACAAGAGAAGGTTGGGATATGCTAGAGAAGACAGGTGAAGGCAGGCACAGGCTGGAATGACACACACATTTTGATCAGCATGATGACTATAAGCTTAGATCTTTAGAAAAAGTTTTGACACGAAAGTAAAGGTTGGGGTTAGGTTTGAAATGTAAAGAAGAAAAAAATGTTAAAGAGATATGAGTAGCAAAGGGGAAAAGTGGTCATTCTGGGACACGGGGCAATTCATGACTGTGAGAACAACATAGAAGGCTTTGAAAGGTGGAGGTCCTTCACGGAGAGAGGGACTCCCACGGAGTCCTACTTTTCATAATAGGAGGCTGGGGCAAATGGAGTCCAAATTAGCCTACTTTGCCATTTTGTTTAGGGCTTTGATTCTAGAAACTGCCTGTAAAAATGATACCAGAGCTTCCTTTGGACTATTGCTTCTTCTCAACAGGTAGTTGGTCCCGGAGCACAGAAAAGATACAAAACAAAGCACTGAGTAAATTAAAACTACTAAAAAACAAAACAAAACAACAAAGCCAGTACATGTGCATTAGCGATTATGTTAATAACTTAGGCCTCCTTAATGAGAGTTTCTGATTATTTTATGACACTTTTCGACATTTACTGAATGCCCACTATGTGCCAGATCATGGGTTCGGTTTGCGGAACACAGAACAGGAAGACACGGGCACTGCACTTAAGAGCTCAGAGCTTCAGGGATGAGACATTTGTGAACAAATAAGTTCACCAAAGTATTTTAGGTGCTTTCCATAAATATAAACACAGTACAAGGGAGACCACAGAAAGGGGATGATCAGTCCTATCTAGGAAGTTTAAAAAGGCTTTATAGAGGTAATGACACTGAGCTAAGTTTTTCAAGAAAACTGTATCTGCTAATGTGCAAAAGTACACAGTTCTCAATGTTAGTTAAAGAGAAATACATTTTCAGATGAAACAAAAATACAAGACCGTATCGTTCCAGTTTCTTTACAGTTGTATATACTTTATTTTAGTGTGGTGGAACATTGTTTCATGGGGATGCTTAGAAAACAAGGTGTTCTAGTTAATACAGCCTTATGGTTAGGTAAAGACCACAGAGAAAATTATTTTTTGTTTAAACATCTGCTAGAGATTATTTTCAAAAGTATGCTAGCCTTTGCCTTGAGTTAATTACAGTCTGCTGAACATAATTTAATCTTTCTGTGATGCTTCAGAAATATATAGGGCTCTCTAGTCACCGTTCTGCATCTTGGCTGTGCTTGTCTGGTACTGGCCATGCAAACTTCTCCCCACATATGTCCTTAAACACATGTCATGTTCTCTAAGATCAGAGTTATAGCTGAGGTTTGTTTGCTTGATCCCATATTTGACATCAAATAAATCATAAATCCGAATAACTTGTTTTAGGAGCAAATATATCACTATAAACTTCTATTTAACTCTTGAGCTTATTCTATAGATCAGACAAGGAGTGTTTAGTACTGTGAAAGAATTTAGAAATCACTGACTCCATCAGGCAACTAACAGATGAAAAAGGTGAGAACCAGAAAAGTCAAAAGACTTGCTTAGGGACCCGCAGCTCATTATGGTGCTTCTGGTCTATAGTTTAAGTCTTTAAATTTACAAGTCAATTATTTTCCGCCATCCACATTCCTGGCAGTTTATTAATCTGATCCTCTTGCAAAAACTGACTGAATGAGCATAAGAGTGAAAAAATGAAGAATAAATAATCTTGAGCTTTAAATGAGCAAACATGTTTATAATCCATACTTTAATTAGTCAAAGAGACAGAAAATAACAGTAACTAAGAACAAATGCTCCCCTGAACTGTTTATCAATTTTTATAGAAAATAAAAATAAATTTAATGAAAATTTTCATTTTTACCAAATGAGTAAATGGTAGCAAAATTAGATGTCAAGCTAATCAATTTCTACAAGTAGTATATTATTTAGTATCCAAAGGAAATATAATGACTTAATTTATAACCAGTTTTCAGCACAAGCTATTTTCTGCTATCAAGCTTCTTAAGCTCTTACAATGAAAACTTTAAGGTAAATATTTTAAGTATAGTTATGAGATCACCTTCCTAAAAGTAAAGATAGCTCTTTCACTGAGAGTCACTGGAGATAAGCCTTTTGGTTCATAACAGCAAAATTTCACCTAGAAGGCCTGTGGTAAAACCATCTCCACAGGCACTGCTGTTTCTGCTGAATGATGTATGCTGCACTGTTTTTGCAAAAGGGCAAGATGTTTTGTATAATTAAAAATCATTTTAGTTTTCTCATTTGTGATACCTTTTTCCATTTTTTTTTCCTTCCTCCTTGCTTTCAATTCCCTCTGTCCTATCCACTAATGTCATTATGGTGGGTAAATAACTACTTCTTGCCAAGCCCTCTTAAATACTTACTCTTTAACTAAATATTTAGAGGAGTAGAGATAAAACCAAAGGTTAATTGACGACACTATACTCTAGTGAGAAGTATGGCATAACAAAGTCATAACTCTAAAGAATTGTAAAAGTTTTATCTTTTACAGTACTTATGTTTGGTATTTGGTTGCCACAGATATACATAAATAAGGTCACGATTCTTTCTCCAATTTTCTGTTTACTCCTAGGTGTGGCAAGAATAGTACAAAGAAAAGCCAATGTCGACTTTGGATTATGGAAACAAACAAAACAGAGAAATCAAATCATAAAATATACATTACACAATAAGTATTCATAAAACAGACTGACCTTGCCTGAAGAAAATCCACCTCTTAGGGAAGAGCCTCCCACGTCAATGGAAATAATACCCAAAGCAATAAAAGCACAGCTGAAAACTTGAATTGCATGGCATGTTTCATGCTACAAATGATTCTCGGAGGTGATGAAAAAAAACTGTCTTCAGTCCCCCTACACTAGGTCTACACACAATGAAGATCCCTCAAAGAGAAATCAAGGCAAGGCCTATGACATATCATATAACCGAACCAGATGGGCCCTATCTACCTCTAATAAGTAAGCTGCTGAAAGAATCAGTTCTATTTCCTCTCTTGACAATTTTCCCAGAGAGTGGGGAAACTGGCCCATATGCCAGTGTAGAGATATATAACCTCAGGAAACCAAAGAACAAATCTTGATTCAACACTGTCCCCAAGGCACATAGGGTAAGCGGATACTATCCCTCAAGACTTTAGAAATGAACATGAAGTTAGCACACAGCAAACGACCTGAAATGAACATCAGTTACCGTCACAGTTTAAGAAACCGTATGATCAAAAATGGCTTGAACAACCAGGTAGGACTAGACAGAGGTAAGCCATGTTTTACCCAAATGAAGTAACCAGCTTGATAATGACCTGAGCTACCTGGCTGTTCAGTTACCCCCCTTGCTACTTTGGTAAACCCCAAATGGCCTTCAAATTTTCAGCCTCCTCTTGGAATATATCATTGCTTACAAAGTTTAAGGCTAGAAAAAGACTCAAGTTTCAAGCAGGTATTTATAAGATCCTATGGGGCAAATTCTGTCAGGCAAATTCCAGAATTTCATCTGCTGGCCCATTCACTCAGCCAAATGACATTTTACCGAAAGCTCATATATACTAATGCAATGAAATAAAATATTACTGGAATGTAAATTTCATATTCATTTTAGTTCAAATCCAGATATTGTTGTCCCATTTACCAAAAAAAATCCCCACATACATATAATTTAAATCAATTTCAATGATGCTTACCAAGTACAAATGAAGAATAGTATGCATGTGTAGAATTCAAGACAAATAAAGCAAGATTCCTGCTTTCAAAGAGCTTCCTGTCTAGCAGGTAAGAAAAACACATCAACAACAAATTGTAAGAGCAAAAGAGGCATAATATGGTATTATGCGTGTACAGAGACAAGAGACTGCTTGGGAATGCTGCATTTAAGAAACACTGTCTGGCCGGGCGCAGTGGCTCACGCCTGTAATCCTAGCTCTCTGGGAGGCCAAGGCGGGCGGATTGTTTGAGCTCAGGAGTTCAAAATCAGCCTGAGCAAGAGCGAGACCCTGTCTCTACTAAAATTAGAAAGAAATTAATTGGACAACTAAAAATACATAGAAGAAATTAGCTGGGCATGGTGGCGCATGCCTGTAGTTCCAGCTACTTGGGAGGCTGAGGCAGGAGGATTGCTTGAGCCCAGGAGTTTGAGGTTGCTGTGAGCTAGGATGACGCCACGGCACTCTAGCCCAGGCAACACAGTGAGACTGTCTCAAAAAAAAAAAAAGAAACACTGTCTTAGGTCTTGAAAGAAGGTTTGGATTTGGCAAGTCGAGATGCACAGTAAAAGCATTTAATGTGAATTTATCATCGTGCCATAGAGGAGAGGAAGGGCTCCTGGGAGCCACAGTCTGTGTGACTCGAACATTAGGCAGACTGGGCTGGGAAAGCCGGAGCTGAGAAGGCCAGGTGGGGGCAGAGGTAAAGGGCCTTCAGTTGGTAGACACTGAGAGCCATCAGTGCTTCTGAGAAGACAATTGCCACAATCATAGACACACTTTGGAAAGCTGAAACTTACACGCCACTTCTTCCCATCCCTTTTCAGGCAAACTTTTGCAAATATGTAGCAGGAAAAAGAATCAAGATTGAGAGGAAGTCTGTTTTAAGACAATGGAGACTTGGAGCAAGAGAGGAAAAGACACAAGTGATAAGAAAATGGAAGAGACTCTTGAAAAAGTGGGAAAGAAAAAGGAGCTCAAAGTAGATGAAAGGGTCAGTTTCGGAAAAAAAAAATTGAGACTTTTCTGTTTTAGACTGGAGGGCAGGAAGAAATAATGAAGCAAAATAACCTTCTAGATAGAGACAAAAGCCCCCGAGTCATCAGTGCACATAACAGCCTTAGGAAGAACACTGTTTCTTATCGGGCCATTCAAAAAGAGTATTTTGCGTCAGAATATATGCAAAATTTATCTGAGTTGAAAAATATAACCAAATAGTTTAATAACATATCTCAAATTTTATCTTTTATTTTATAATAAATTCTGAAGATGATGAATTATAAGCCACTATGAGCAGTAGATTTAAGACATTTAAAAAAAATTTATGTTTCTCATAAATCTGTATTAACTACCTAGAACAGAACATTGCAATAGCCATGCATGTTTCATTGTATAGGCATTTACAAAATATTTATGGATGACCGGAATATTCACTTTTTATTGTCATTAGTGACTGAGGTGATTTTTTTCAGCATATTTATCAATAATTTATGAAAGGAAATTGATGATAATTCTGTGCCACATTTTTTTTCCCAACTCAGTCATTACCAAAATATGCATTGTTTGATACAGCAAGGCAAGATGCCCATTCTAGCCTATTTAGAAATTAAAAAGGAGTTGTGTGGTTTATAATTTCTAATTGTCTACTTAAAATGAAGAGGCACGGGAGAAATTTATCTGGTCTTGAAATCAGGAAGAATTTTATTTTCACTTAAAATTAGATTTGTGGGCACTACCTTTTAAGCCTTCATTGTGTCCCTCTTTGGCTTGGTTAATGGAAAGCTGAGACCTAAATCTGTGGCCTTCCTCTAGGAAGTATCTAGGCCTTCTAATCAGATGTTAGTGTCTTGATCACTAACATCATTTCTAGCTTCAAGTACCCTTTCTACTTTTGTTTCCCATCATCTCATACTCATAATTAATAATACGCACACATACACATGTCAATCATGGGGACTATTAAAAATACATAACAAATGTAGCTAGAAATTGTTTTCAAAATTGAATCCATTTGTATATTTCAGTAGTGTCTGGTCAGCACAACTGTGAAGACTGATTGGTTCCAGGTATAAAAAGTAATGGAAACTCTCTGAATATGTTCCTTTTTTTTCAGCCTTCAAGTTTATTGATTCCAAGAGAAGAAAAGATTTCATAAATTCAACAGAAAAGGTACATGTGTAACACAACTCAACAGAAACACTAATTATTTTTCCTTCTTACAGAATTGCATATGAATAATATGGAAATAATATGGTCAAATGATATTATCTTTGAGCCATGGTCAAATTTCCAGCTACTGTCAAAGCTCAGCAGCAGACAGGGTAAATGTATCTGACATATTTTTGGACGCGGATAACTTACACTGGCTGATCCTACGTACAAATCCCATGCAGTGTACTGAAGGGGTTGGATGAAGGTTTTGTATTTGTCAACCATCCATGGGGTTATTAATAAAGCCAGATTTAGAAACATGTACTTTAACAAGCTTTGAATCCATTTGTCAGAAAGCATTACAAGTCTCAAATTAACCTCTACTTTTAAGGTAAAGCATCAACTATCCTAAATGCTACTGAAATTTTAAACAATGAATTAAAGAGCCTGAAACCACTTTCAGTGTCATTTTGATTAACCAATTATGTGTGATCTAATTTGATCTTTCTTTTCAAATAAATCTAAATACTAGAGAGTGTGTGCTTAGAATTCATAATTTGGTTTCAGTCAACACCGACCAATATCTAATATGGGCATATTGACTTAATTTCTATATTTTCACACCCATGTAAACAATTTGAAGAACACAATTTAAACAATGCAATCAGAAAGTATTCACCCTGAAAGAATTATAATAAATTAAAAAATGCAAATGGTCCCAATTCACACAATACTCAGTAACTCCTCACTTATAGATGTTATTTTGAATGTCACTTTCATTCTTTCTCATATTTCACTAAAGGGAAAAAGAATTTGCTTTAAAAAGAACCCACCTTGTTAAGAATTCTCTGTTAGCACACATTCTCATCAAAACAAACAAAAGTAGAAAAAAATAAGCAAAAAACAAATAAGCAAATAAAAACACAGAAAAGATACAAAATTAAATATTTTCTCATATTGTCTAATTTCTATCAGGTTTGCTCTGGTTTCATTGAGGACCTTAGATAAGGTGGCAGAATTAATTTTATTGTATTGTAGCATCTGCTCTCTGATTTTAACATGGGTGTAAATTATTTGAACAAATAGCAACAGGAGGGGGCTATGAAATCATTACAGTAAGTACAGTATAGGCTGCAGTTAATTTTATGCAGTTATGATTTAATACTGCATCTTTACCTTTGTTTACTTTTCTCACTACTAGGAATGGTACCATGGACAGTCTGTGTGCATAAATTTTGATACACTTTAACTTTTACTAATAGATTTATGTATATTTCATTGTAGTAAATGAGAAAATAGGCTAGTATTTACATTTATTTTATGCACTCATGACATATCTTTTTCATAATTATTTTTTTATATTTCTAAGCTATGTAGTTTGTGAGTTTTTTCAAATTGTTGAAAATCTCCAAAAAATTTTCCAACATATTTACTGGAAAAAATTCACATACAAGTGGACCCATGCAGTTCAAATCGATGTCGTTCAAAGGTAAACTGTATTTTATGGTTAATCAAGCTCAGCCAAAACCTTCTATACACATCAGTTAGCAAACCTGTATTCATTTTATTCATTAAATAGAAATCACTTCAGCATCAACCTAACACTTAAAAGGTCTAGGTGGAAATTTTTTTATTTTTAGGTTTTTAGGAATTAAACTTCATCTATACAAGTGAATACAAATTAAACTCAAATATTTAATTCCAAATTATTTCATGACACCTCACTACATGAAACAAAGAAAATACCTGTAACTCATCGAAAATAGCAAGTCCAAAATACTTTTCTCAAGGAGACAGTGATTAGGACTTCAAGCTAATATGAGTACAAGTCATTTAGATAATGAATGGTGACGATATCACCCAAAACTGTAAACGAAGTGCTATTCTTCTAGAATAACAGTTTTCCCATAGTGCATCTATGTGCTTGGTGTGCCCAAACAGTATGTACAGTAGACCCCCTTATCCACGGTTTCCCTTTTTGCGGTTTCAGTTACCCACGGTCAACCAGTCTCAGAATGGGTAAGTACAGTACAATAAACTACTTTGAGAGTGAGAGAGAGAACACATTCACATAACTTTTATTACTGTACATTGTTATAATTGTTCTATTTTATTATTAGTTATTGTTGTGAATCTCTTACTGTGCTTAATTTTCGAGATGGGGTTTCGTTCTGTTGCCCAGGCTGGAATGCAGTGGCGTGATCATAGCTCACTATAATCTTCAACTCCTGGGCTCAAGAAATCTCCTGCCTTAACCTCCCAAGTAATTAGGATTACAGGCACATGCCGCCATGCTTAGCTAATTTTTAAATTTTTTGTAGAGATGGGGTCTCACTATGTTGCCCAGGCTGGTCTCAAACTCCTGACCTCAAGTGATCCTCCCACCTTAGCCTCCCAAAGTGCTGGGATTATAGGCATGAGCCACCATGACTGGCCACTGTGCCTAATTTATAAATTAAACTTTATCATAGGTATGTATATATAGGAAAAAACATACTGTATATAGGAATCAGTACTATCTGTGGTTTTAGGTATCCACTGGGAGTCTTGGAATGTATCCCCCATGGATAAGCGGAGACTACTGTACCCATATATCTGGAAATTCCTTCTCTTTGCCACTAACATAGCAATTTTATGTCAAGGAAGAGTATTATAAATAATTCTGACTTGGCCTTCTAGGTAACAGTAGCCAGTGCCTGTCAAACACGAAGGAAGATTTTCATCCTGAAAAGCCATGAGAAATTCTCTCTCCCTTTGATTTGTGTGGTGAGGAAAGGAAGTCAGGAATTTCTTTTGTCATTGTTACTATCATGAAAGGAGACAGCCTGATAGCACATCTGATATTCAGAGGGGACAGAGTCAAAGAACCCCAACAAAAAGAACCAGATCTTAAAGGCCCTCACAAGTCTCTGGATCAAGCTTTGGGTGTACGCACACTGCCCTGAACTGCTGTGGATCATGAACCAATAATGTTTCCATTTTTGCTTTAGGTAGTTTCGGTCAAGTTCCCTGTTCCTTGCTGTCAATGGCATTATAGAAATGCTGTGATCACCACACCTTGGATAAAACAGATTTGGTTGGTTGGTTGTTTCCCTTTTCCTAGATCCACCTGCATTCCCATGAAGATGGCACGAAGCCAGGGAATAGCAAGGTTTACAGTCTTTCACCTGGACTGCAACTTTTTGCCCCTCTCTCTTGAGATGAGAAGCAATTCTGCTCCTGAATGCTCAGGGGCAAGGGTGACCCCGTGATGTCAGGGCTGGGGTAGTTAAGTACGTGGACTCTGGAGTTAAGACAGAACTGGATCTCAATCCTAATGCACCATTCCCCAGCTATGAGATCCAGGTTAAATTACTAACTTTCCTACATCTGTTTCCTTGTTATAAAAGGGGATAATAATAGTTCTTATGGCAGAAATTTGTATTAAATGAGATACCACATATAAATCATTCAGGACAATACCTGGCACTTGTAAAATGTCATAAAGTCTTAGCATTCTTATTTATATACTAGCAGAGTTACATTTCCAGCAGCTATAAACATAGGCAACCATTATATTTACAAAAGTGGGTACTTGAATTTTATTATTTGAGCTATAAGAATAACAAGTGTATCTATTGAGATGAAAATGGTTACTTGATTTTGCATGCATGCAAGCACATGTGAATTGTGCATTTATATTTGTAGATTTTGTCTCAATATTGGTATAACTTAAAGCATGAAATACTGAAAAGGCAGACTGTTCTTACTGTATTTCATAAACTAAAATCTACTGAATAGAATATCAGTGTTGTAAGAATTTCTGTTTTAGGGTTTGTTTTTGTTTTATGTCAGAATGACTAGCCATAAAATGTACCTCATTTCATGGCTTCTCAGCAGGAAAGTGTCATTCTTGCCCCAAGTGTAGCCCAGGAGGAGCACAGCACTGATACCACGGTACCACCTAAGTATCCCTAAAAGATGGGAATATGAATCTTTTTTAGGGAGAGCCATTCCTCTGAGAGGGGCTAACCCACTAAGAAAATGGGAAAGAGAACATCAGGCATCATCATCTTTTCTTGGAAGAACTGAATATCTGTACTGCTATTTATTGTTTTGATAATGACCAAAATTTAGTGAATTTCTGGTCATCACTGGGCAGCTTCAACATCAACAAATTAGTTGAAAAAGAAACACTTGCTGAAAGCATTTTTTTTCAAAACATTATTGAAGTCCCAAACATCAGAATTCTGTCAACTAAATTCTATGATGCAACCTGAAACAGTAATTAAAGTTCAAGGTTGGTAGATCAGCAAACTAGTGACATCAAAAAGCAGGGAAGCCTCTGGGCTAAGCTCCAGCTAGTCAGCAAAAACAGTCCCTCTGCAGTCTAGCGAGGAATGCTACATCATCACTAGGCCCATGACAGAGACCCAGCATCACTGATTAGTTTGAAATTTTCCTTGCTCACGTGTGCATGAGAATCCACCTATCATTTAATGCCAATGAGTAACAGATTCTTCTCAAATCAGGGTCAAATTGCTAAAGGCTTTGTCCCCAGGATGTTGAAAAACCTTATCTTTGCCCAAGAACTTTCCCAAGAATTAGATTAAGCAGCAAATATTTTCCCTTTATTTCAGCCTTAGTGTCTGGGCTACAGCACAGCTGAGTGGCAGCAAAAAACTTCGAAAACGTCTGCATTTGACTGGTGTGAAAAAACTGTCTTAATCATTCACAAATATCTGAGGAATTAAACCTAGGAAGAGAGCATCACCACACTCAGCTGCTGAAGTGTGTCTCCATTACTGCAAAATTTTGATACTTACCGACATTCAATTAACATCCATGATATGGTATCAGTCATTGTTAACGCTTATTAAGCACCTCTGCCTCTACTACGTGAAGTGCAAAATTCAAGTTTAATAAGGTGGGACTCTAACTGCTAGATGGCACCTTCACTTGATTTATGCTTTTCTGTGAAACGGCTGATTCTTTTCCAAGCTAATCACCTGAAGTTTCTAAGTGTTTGGCCTTCATTTTTGTATACGCCCAATATGCTCAGAAATAAGAAATGCATGACTAATGATAAATGAATTTATATGTGAAAATTTATAAAAGAATATATTTTCTGCTTAGGAGAAATAGGTACCTTTTTGATGAGAATGATTTAATTTTGTTAAGAAAGATTAAAATTTAAAACCAGATGATAAAATCTGGCCGGGCGTGATGGCTCACGCCTGTAATCCTAGCTCTCTGGGAGGCCGAGGCGGGTGGATTCTTTGAGCTCAGGAGTTCGAAACCAGCCTGAGCAAGAGCGAGACCCTGTCTCTACTAAAAATAGAAAGAAATTAATTGGACAACTAAAAATATATATAGAAAAAATTAGCCGGGCATGGTGGCGCATGCCTGTAGTCCCAGCTACTTGGGAGGCTGAGGCAGGAGGATTGCTTGAGCCCAGGAGTTTGAGGTTGCTGTGAGC